>JADDOH010004138.1:0-160447 GCA_016648135.1 Agrypnia vestita
ATTTTGGGCGATCTTTCTCGTTGGTCCCCAATGAATCCTGTCTTTTGGCCGCGACTCTCCGCGCACAGGGACGTATTAGCTCCCTCCGTTGCGGAATTTAAACATAATTTGTAACCATTGATTATTATTTTTATTGGCAGTAAGATTGATCCACAAAGTAACTATGTTACATAGACAGTGAATATTCTCGAACAATATAATACTGGAAGAGTACTATTCGCTATAACACAATAAACTATTAATGTAAGTTAAATTAAATTTTTAAATTCAGTGGAAGATTTTTAAGATCGTTTTGCTTTTAATTTTTTCCCAAAACAAAATAAATAAACAAATAAATAAACACACAGATACACACTCACACAACCCACTATTGGACATGTTTTTATTATTCTTTTATCGATTGTATGTATGTGTTTTCGCGTAATTGGCCCAAAACTCTGTGCATCAATTATTGTCTTTTCTTCAAAGATTGATTAATTATATGGCTGTAAGAAACCCAATAAATGAAAACAAATAAAACAAATAAGTAAATAAACCTCCAGTGCCGCAGGCAAGGCGTCGGATTAATTCAGTGCTCATTCATTGCCAAGGCACTGGACGCCTCCGCTGATAACTATATACCGCTCACCATGTTCTTAGAGGTGTGTTGAAAGATTGCTAGTATCTGTCGAATCGGTCTCAAGTAGTTGTCTGTATTTGTACATTTATCATTATTACATGCTCTTGCTATATCCGTTCCACTTCACATTATTGTTCCTCCCGTCTTCGAATTTCTATCACACTATGTTCTCCTATGCTTTTGGTACTTATATGCTTGCTTTTTACTTGCATTTACTCCTATATATATTTGTTTCATTTATCCATCCATCTATAAGATCCCCATACGCTTTATCCTTTTATTTCATGTGTATAGGGGCCGCAAATTCATATTATTTTATTTACAATATTCTTATCTAGATACACTTGTTCCAATTATGTTTTGTGGTTATTACTACCAAACCCGGTGAAATCTGAGCTAGAATAGCCAATCGTATACACGTTACCCGTCCTGTTGAAACTACGCTAACGTCGGACAGGTTTGTAGTGATTACATAGTTAATATATTGTATCTATATTCGAGTATATTATTTTCTTGTCGTGCCATAAATATGCTTACACGTTATCGTTATCTCTTTCCTAACTGTATATACCGTCATTGCACAATTACCTATCTGTTGTAAAAGCCTGAAGAGCGTTAGTCTACAGATAAATATAATAGAATTATAGTTAACTTTTCTACCCGCCTACGTTATTCGACTCCCGCGAAACGAAAATGAATCATTATTCGCTCCTCGATAGAGCGTCAGTCTACAGATAAATATAATGGAATTATAGTTAAATTTCCTATCTGCCTACGTTATCCGACTCCCGCGAAACGAAAATGAATCACTATTCGCTTCTCGACAGAGCGTTAGTCTACAGATAAATATAATGGAATTATAGTTAACTTTCCTATCTGCCTACGTTATCCGATTCCCGCGAAACGAAAATAAATCATTATCCGCTCAGTTAAGGTCACCCCTCTGGTACATAGTGTACGTTTTATCCGTGCTTCACGGCCAATTCTTATAAATTATTTATGGGCGTTTTCCTCGCGCGATCCCCCGATTAGGACCTGCCTTCCTTGCCTTTGCTCATATTCTGCTATCTCTCTTGCGCGGCAATCCACTTAAGATCACGATTAATGACATTTAAGCGGTTTCAAAACCACAGCAAAAAGGCCATAATTCTGAAACCTCGTGGAACTGTCAATATCATCGTCACCTTAGAGTAGACGTTAATCGGTTTTTTAACGGCTTAAACTGCAATAAACGCGACCTAAATCTCTGAAATCCATGTTCAGCTTTTTTATGTGAAGCACATGCGGACCGCTCGGACCGCATCGATCGTCAACCATTTGTACCAAACACGGCTTTACCACAAGATCAATATGATTTATAAAAATTGAATAGTAACTGCTCGTAACCTATACCCGATCAATCGCTACTAAATCCGTCCCAATACTAGCGTTTCATCATCCCCAAATTTTTGTAGCGCCAATACTCCGCCAGGTGGGTTTAGCTCAATTTTTTCCCGCGTAGCATTTAAATCATCTTAGAGTTCAAAATAAAATAATAAAATAAAATAAAAAAAAAATCTATAGAAACAGGTGATTCATCACAGTGTTGTTCTGTGTATCAGATATTTTGGTTTGTAACTAGTCTATATTTATAGTACGTCTATGCAATACACCTATTCGAATGGTGCTATTTTTAAAAAACGTGGATTCGGAAAAAAAAAATAATGTAGGTAGGTACATACCTACAACGTCGTCATTCTTCGGACCTATCCTAAAATCTTCTATATAAAACCTTCTATATTCCAATATAAAACACTAAGATGTTTATTGTAATAAGTGGTTAGTAAAAATGAAAAACAATTAGAGCTAACTTGTAGTAGATTAGGTATACCTAACTGCAAGTAGGTACCTACTCACAGTACCTACCATAGACTCTAAGGAGTTGTAAGAAAAGACCATAGATATATCATAATAATAAATTTACGCATTCCACAATATCTACTTATGGATATTTTACGAAAAACGCATGGACAAGGTAGACGACTGTTCACGTATTCGTAATTTTTAAAAAATAATTTTCCTGACACATGGTACCTATCCAAAATTATTAACAAAACTCCAAATACTATCTAAAAGTATTCAAATTCTACAGTAGGCAATACATTAACGACTTATAATTATATAACAGACGCTTCGCAGCCAAAGGAGGTCGCTACGCGGCAAAACCAATTTCCCTCCAAAACTTATCTTTCCAACCTGGAACTGATATTTAAATGCGTAATGTACCGTGCCACCAAAGTGATTAGTGTACAGATATATATTTTTTAATTTAAAAGGCCGGTCGGCGACTTAATCCCGCGGATTATTATTTCTAAATCTACCTTCGTACATTGCTTTTATCGTATTTTTAATTTTAAAAATATACATATGTAGGTACAACACCGTATGGTATGTAGTAGGTAGGTAGGTACTTACGTCACCTGCTTTTGTAGGACGATTATTATTGGCATTAATATTGCATTGGTGTGGTATTTTATTATTTAAAAAGATTCACTTTGACTAGCGGGGTGTATATTATATCTCCAGTAACGTTTGATATGTAGCTTTTCAAATTAGATTATTTCGATACAAATCCCTACCTATCGTATCTAGATTAACCAGCCAGGTAGAGGAACAAATGTTTTACCCCTTAGCCTGTTCAGCCCTCCAGGGCAGTGAACCCATAAAATTGAAACAATGAAAGTTTATATAAATTTAGAAACAAAGTATTTAGGATATAAATAGTAAGAGGGAGCAGTATTTTCCAAACTATGGGTCTCGAGAAGATAATAAGTGGGTCGCAGTCACTATTTGGGAGACATTTTCTCTCTCAACTCAAACTCAGTTTATACATGCAAGGATCAGACGAGTCCGACATTTTTGCAGTTCACGATAAAATTCGAGCATTCATGAAAAAACTTGTACTGTAGAAGAAATGTGTCGAGAAAGGCAAGTATGATTGTTTTAAAAAAAATAATGATGGAAAACAAAGTGCAACCAGATATCAATAAAATGTTTGCAAGATCCACATATTTAACAGAATTGAAAAATAACTTTAACGCCTACTTAGAAGAAGAGATGAACGTTAAAAATGTTAACAAAAGCAAGTGAAGAGCTCCTGAAAGTCCTCCTCCCCTTTACTACCTCATACTTATGTGAAGTGGGATTTTTTTATCGTTTCTATTAAGACTAAATACAGAAATAAATTGAACGTTTCGAATTCACTACGATTAAAAGTGACAAAGTGTGTGGTTGTTGGAAGTATCGACAAATATTGTTTTGCACTCAAAACAATATTTGTCGACACTTCTTCTCTTCACTGCGTCGCTATCACACAAGTGAAAGAATTCACATATTTGGGTAGCAGAATTCCCAGGATGGCAGCTCAGAGGCAGACATCATAAGCAAAATACGCAAGCAAGAGTCGCCTTCAACAAAAAATCCAAGATCCTTGAATCCTCCAATGTTGATTTTAAGGTTAGGAAGAACTTGATTAAAACTCTTGTCTGGAGTGTGCTGATGTGTGGCAGCGAAACATGGACCATCGGCCAGAGCATGTCCGGGAGGCTAGCGGCCTTTGATATGTGGTGCTACAGGCGCATGGCGAAGATCCATTTGTCAGAACATATCCGAAACGACGAGGTGTTGAGTAGGGTGTGCGAAAAGAGGCGGCTCCTGAACAGAATCGCCCAACAACGAGCAATTTGGATAGGCCATAATATAAGGCATCCGGGCCTGCTTTTTACTATCGTCGAGGGAAATATTGAAGGCAATAATCGTAGAGGCCGCCCGAGATTAAGCTAAGTAGACCAGATTATCGGAGATGTGCGCTGTAGCACCTACCAAGAAATGAAGAGGCTGGCAGGTGACAGAGAGAAGGGGAAAAATCGAGTGCTTATTGCAGACCAATCCTAAGATTGCGACCAAAAAAAGAGTTACCAAAATTGAAATCGACGCTAATGCTGTTACGGCAAGAAATAGACAACAAATGCATCTTTCCTATTAAAATATCATATATAAATATTTTTCGTAATCAAAAGTTTCGATTATATTGGGCGTTTTTCTTTTTTCTTAATTCAGCAGTCCTTCGTACAGTTATTTTTTGTTTTCTCATTTTATATTTTCCCAATACAGTTGTATTGGAAAAATGTGAGGCAGGAGGTGGGTCCCGAAAATTGAAAAAAAAATTGGTGGGTCGCGGTCCTGTCAACTTTGGGAACCACTGACTTGGAGGGGTTTTTTCAATTTATGTAATAAAATAATACAATTATGATGTTTATAATAATAAGTAGTTAGTAAAAGTGTCAAAGCCATAGAGCTGATGCACCTGTAGCAGTAGAACAAGCACCTAGCCGCATGTAGACAGAGTAGGTACCTACTCACGACATACCTACCTACTTAGTTGTGTTTTGTGTTCTCAATTTTTGTTCAGAAAAGTTATGCTTAAATAAATATATTAATTCTGCTGTAAAATTGTTTAAATAAAGTAAAACATTATTAAATACCAATACACATGTGTGCGAAGTGTAATTTGCATTAATTGGACGTAGTTACGCGAAAAGGATCCAATCCACAATATGTTCTAAAATGACAAGTGCACCAAACTGATGCTAAATATCGATACTATCCGTCTGTAAAACAGATCCAGACAAAAAACTAATTTTTATCATCCTTAGAACCAACCCACAAGTGCGGCAGGTTAATTGTTTTTTCATCTTAAACAATCAAATAAATTTATATACAGATAAATTTATATACAGGTACCTACCTACCTCGGAAAATACTCCTCACTTTTCCTAACTATATTGTTAACAGTGAAGAAGTATTAATATTCTATACACAAAATCATATATTCAATTTATTTTAAAACAAAATAAATATGGAAAAATATCTCACGTGTTCAAAAAAAAACTTCAAACGTTAATATTTCTAAAGTGACTTTGTGTGGACTGGATCCTTTTCACTTAACTACATCCAATTAGACTTTCAACTGAAAATTGAGTTCCTTGTTCCCGATGTTTCCAAATAGTTTTGAGAGTATCTCCCAGATGGCAGTAAGATAAGCTTTTTTTACTTTCGTTTGTATGGTAGGTATATCAATATTCATTATACTAATTTATTATAGATTTTTCAAATAGTTGATGTTTAATAAAAACTTCTACTTTTAATTTAGCTTGAAAATACTCCTCGAGCTCATATTATAGAGAGTTTAATGGAATATTGAGAACTTAATTTATTTTATTAAAATCATTGTATGTATCTGTTTTACAAATAGATAAATAAAATAAAATAAATACGGAAATATGTACATACATATGTAAAAATATTAATTTCAAATCACAGTTAAGTGTTTCTCCATAAGAAAAATTACTCTAGTAAGTAGCTCGAAGATTTACCTCCCACACCACTGTTTTTACTTATTCTTTATTTGCCCTAGATTCAGTGCATAATTTAGTCTTATATTAAAACATTTATTGTGATTCATCGTTATCATTTTCAACTCTTTATGAAGGGACACCTACATCTTTTCCTGTCTCACACTATTTCGGTACTTAATGACCAATCAAGGCCTATCTGCATTCATGTCTAGCCTGCTCTACATGTCGACAGATGCGTCAGCAGACGACGTCTGCAGATGCGTCTGCCACCAATCCATTTGTTGTGGCAGACGCAGAATTGGCACAGACTGATTGACCCACAGATGTACAGATGAGCAAATACCCCCGTCTACACGTTGGTCGACGCCTCTGTAGATGTCATCTGCTGACGCATCTGTCGACGTGTAGAGCAGGCATCTTTGTTGCTCATATCCCTATTTAGTCTGGGGAGACTTCTCTTTGGAATTGCCAAGATAGATTGCTCTGGCATAAGGTGTGTCCAAGTAATCTTAATTGGTATCTTTATGATAGCACCTACAATAATAGAAGTAGGGGCTACTTATCGGGAGTCTCCGTTATCATGGTACTTCTTACTCGATCCATTAATGTCACTTCCTCTACTTCTCTTCCATACATACCGTGATACTTCCACACAATACCTCATCTTGGCAGACAGGGTCCTTAATCTCACTTTCTCAGTGAAAACTCACATTTGATAACCATAAATTATAGTGGGCCTATGCACATTCCTAACACTTAATTTGAGTTCCTTTATTACATATTGTAGATTAAACAAATGTTGATTGTTCTACTTAAATTATTATTAGTGACTTCAATAATCTCATATTTATTTTTAGCATTCATCTCTCTCTACTGGCACCTAGTTATTCTACTTAGTCAATGACACGTTGGCTGGCCGAATCTGAAGGAACCTGGGTTTCCAGGCTTAGAGCAGAAGACTGGAGGAATTTTTCTGAGGCGACCACAGCTCACCCCATATAGTGCCATCATAAGATTGTAGTGATAATATATAGCAACCATTCAACTGAGATTCAGTCAGGTTTGGAAGTGGAGAAGTCTCAGTAATTTCATAACATTTACACACAACGGTAGATTTTGTAAATAGACACCTCATAATGCTGAAATTTAAGAAATCTGCATTAACTTTTAGCCTACAAAAAAATTGATTTTATTTAAGTAAGCATAAATTGATTAATTGAGGTACTATCCAGGGCTTTTGAAAATAAAATTATAAAAATGGAATATTTTCTAAAGCTATTTTTATGTTTAACTTATAATGCGAAAAATAACAAATTAAAAACAGTATATATTAGCAATTGCTCATTTTTCTTGCGGCTTCCTTCTCGTAATGCTGAACTCTTCCCGAGTGTGATAAGGCTCATACGGGTCGTCCACGTAGTACTTAGGCTTCCTCCAGAATTTTGTCACCATGGAGTCGAGTAACCAGCTCTGGGTGGAGTTTACAAAAATGTGCTGCCTGAGACGCATTCGCCTTTTTTTGGATTTTTTCCATAAGTGCCTGTGTCTTCCAGCGCGGGTCCTAATCCACCCTCCCCAATGCAAGCGAAAGAATCGTCTAAGTACAGTCTTCACCGCTTTCCTCTTACCCTTTGTGAGCGAAAATTTGGTCACACTTCTAGAGGGTGGTGATTGCAACAATTGAAACTCATTATTCTTAGGCTTTAAGAGAACACTTTTGTAAACGTTATCGTAAATAGACTGATGATTTGAAAATGTTATAGGTCTTTGTATTAATGTGCCGAAGCTGGAAATTTGGGTATTCGCCAGTACTCGAGGGACATTGTTGGTCAGACCGTCAGCGACGACCGAGATCGCGCGAGGTCGTAAAGCTTAAATAAAAGTTAATACATTAGTATTGTTCATGAATATATTATATATAATACAAACTAAGTTCAAATCTAATTTTTACCATTGCAAATTAACCTCAACATGTTCGAAAATAAATTGACATCCTAAACATAGATGAAAAAATTAAGAAATCCTTGAGCCAATTTTCTATGGTCATAATCATAAAGGGCCCTGTACACATTGGTTGAGGTTGGGCCAATGCTAGCCAACACACAAAAACATAAAAAAGTAGAATTAAAAGAGAAAATAAAACAATTTAATGAAATTAAAATTAGAAACTTAAAAATAGGAAAGCGTCTGGCATTGATTACACCCCTAATGAACTTTTAAAGTACTCTGGCACGGACTCGGGAAAATAAATCCAAAAATTATTTTAAAAAATACTTGCTGTTAGTATTATACCGGACGAATGGAAAACAAGCGTCATAACACCTATATTTAAGAAAGGACAAAAGAAAAACCCTGAAAAACATAGAGGAATCTCCTTATTATGTACAATGCTTAAGTTATTTACAAGTATATTTAAAACTAAGCTTGAGCAAAAAATCACTAACGGGGAAGAACAACAGGATTTTCGACGAAACCGCTCCACTACAGATGCAATCTTCATTCTGAGGCAAATCAAAGTATAGGCATTAGAATATAACAAAGTGGCCTATATATGTTTTGTGGATCTAACAAAGACGTTCGACAGGGTGTTGCTGAAAGACATTACGAGAATATCATTGGAAATGGGAATATTGAATACATTGGTAAAGACTGTCCAAAACCTATACACCACTTGTAAAACTAAAATTAAAGTCGACAATGAACTATCAAAAGAAATCATGACGAGCAATGATATTAGACAGGGAGAGACTCTAAGCCCTTTTCTGTTCAACCTCATAATGGACCAAATCATAGAAGAGGTGGCTGGCTTAGGACTGGGATACAAAATGGGTAACAAAATAATCAATGTAATATGTTACGCAGATGAAGCAGAGATAAAAGCATAGATTAAAGATGCCTCAAAATTCCACATTGCACCACAAGGGTTTAATATGTCAATAGCAATCAGAAAAACTAAAAGTTTGGTAATATCAAAACAACCAACAAGATGCAAGCTGAGTATTAATAATGAGCCTGTGGAACAAGTCACGAGCTTCAGATAGTTATGTGTAGAAATCTGTAGCCGTAGCAATCTGTATATCGAAGTCCGAGAGCAAATTAACAAAAAAACCACAGTATCAGAGTGTCTCAAGAATTTGATCTAGAAAAATAAAAATATGCATATTGAAAGTAAGATCAAAATATACAAGACATGCGTGCGACCTATTATGACATATGCTGTACAAACGCGGGCTGATACTGTCCGCACCAAAGGACTCCTCAGAACAACTGAAATGAAGGTGCTGAGATCAATTACTGGAAAAACGTGACCGTGTCCGAAATGAAGACATAAGGAAAACTTGCAAAACTGAGGACATAGCACGATGGAGTAGGTTCAGAAGGAGATTCTGGCGGGATCACGTAGCCAGAATGGACAGTGACAGACTAGTGCATAGAGCAGCGAATAAAATCCCCTCTGGACGACGCCTGCCGGGACAACCACAGAAAAGATAGAGGGACAGCTGGACTTCGTCATCCCAGGAGGCGTAGTTTCTGTAGCATAAGATCAACAGATCTACTAAAAGAAAAAGAAGAAGAAGAAAATTAGAAATATGAATTTAATACAATAGGCAAAATAATAAATTATAGAAGAAGAAATAAAACAATAAATAACAATTCAATGAAACAATAAACATAGAGTAAAAACATTCTTTAGAAATAATTATTATATAATATATAATAGTTAATAGTAGGCATTCAGAGTTATTATTAGTGATGCAATGAATACGAATATTCGTATACGCCGAATAGTAGATATTCACCGAATATTCGTATTCGCCGAATATCATCACGAATATTAATTAAAAACAAACTATTTATAATTAATAGCAATGCGAATTACGGTTTGGCTGTGCACCGTATATCCGAACACACCTACGCACTTTATTACCGGGGATTCCCCTATCATTAAATGAATGGATTTGTCGTGTTCTAAAGTTGCCAATTGTTACTTATTTCACAGCATAACATGAATTCTTTCATCTTGTTTCGTTGGGTTATTAATAAGGTTAGGTGCTCATTTCATGTAATTTTTGTTTTTTAATACGTATTGTTCGTTCCATAGTTATATGTATAAGTGTTAACTCTTATAAAATAATTTCAAATTAAATATAATTAATTATATGGCAAAAACCTGGCCCAAAAGTATTTTTTATTAAAGCCGTCTATTGTCGCCTCAGAAAGATTATTTTCGACCGCTGGGACAACAAATGGATAAAAGAAATCGCCTAATACCTGAGAAGTTACAAATGTTTTGCTTTTTGAACAAAAATTAGCCGGTGTATTATTTATTACCTTGTTGAATTATTCGTATTCGTATTCGCCGAATAGTAGGTTTGATATTCGTATTCGTGAAAGTAGTATTCGTTGCATCACTACTTATTACTTATTAACTACTTATGCATTACCAACGGATTTATAAAGGAAATGCGCATGCGCTCAATTTTTTCATTTCTGTAAATGCAATACTTTAGATTGTTCTTAAGAATTTTAGGCGCAATTGAAGATCTAAAATTAAATTTTTTAAAGTTGTAAAGGCATATTTTCCGCAACTTAACAGAGCAACGTAACAATTTGAAAATATTTGGGTTTTTTTCTTCTGCTTTAATTGATAGATATACTATCAGAGAATATGCTTGTAAAATTATAGAGTGAAATTCTAAATATTTCTCTAGTTACCCATAGCTTTAAACAATTTTATTTGCCCGTCGTGATTACGTCCATCTCAAGTGCTTCGCCAGGCAGCAAGAGTCATGCGCCATTGTGTGAATATTGTAGGCGTTGGGCGACGTTGGCCCATACTGCCGCTAAGCCGTGGTTGGCCTAATGTGTACTGAAGCCTTAACTTTTTAAATAATTATACGTTTTATGTAGAGGAAAGTAAACAGAGCGGGACAACATGAAACAACGTAAAAAATCATTTTATGGTTAGCGGAAGATTAAATATGGTGATACGGATGTAACATCATGAATAACTCTGCAACGACTCACGATGGATTGACTCACATAAAGAAAAAAAAGGATTCCTCGTACACACGAATCTACCTCACCAGCCTTCGCATTGCTACGAGATTGTCCTGGAAGAGTATTCATGTTTTTGTAACGGAAAATATTTTTTTAATCGTTTTCTATGTGAGATATGTTAGGAAACAAGTTAATATGTTGATTACTAACTATTTACACTCTCATATATTTATATACAGGGTTATTTGTAAAACATTAATAACCTCGCAGGACTATATTCCTGCCTTGATTATGAGTCGAAAATGTTCAAGCTATTATATCTATATATATCTATAGTTAAGGAGATACGCGACATCAAAGTTTGCATTTTTTTCAATATTTCTGACTTATTTCTTAAAACATTCCAATTGGAATTTTTTCAGTGTTTTTATCATTTTATTTAACTTGTATTGAAACGAATGAATTTTTCGTAATTGATATGAGTTACTGTAATGATAGTCCAACGTTTTACAAAAAATAAGTCAGAAATATTGAAAAAAAAAATGCAAACTTTGATGTCGCGTATCTCCTTAACTATTAATATTAGGTCATAATAGTTTAAACATTTTCGAATCATAATCAAGGCATGAATATAGACCTGCTAGTTTATTAATGTTTTACAAATAACCCTGTATATATATCATTTTCTTATATCCGTTAATATTTCCAAATAAACAAGATATTTTTCATTTACTGCTTTTATTTTACTATTAAATATGTGCATTACTTCCTCATATTTCTTTCTGTTTCTTTTACCTTTTTTTTGTAAAAATTGAATTATATTGAAAAAAGTGGTTTTCGTATATTCTCTACGGTTGGTTGTAACTAACAACCACCCCCGTACACGTGTTCCGTATTCGTGTATCAAATTTGTTTTTTTTTTGTAGATGCGACTCCTAAAAAAACGTTTAACCGCCGACAAAAATAAAAAAAATACAAAGAAAGTATACTCTTCATCAGGATGTAATCCCTCACAATGAAGATTGTTTTTAAAAATGTTGAATATGTTGAACCTTACAGCACGATCTTAAATCATACCGAAAGATAGGAGAAAAGTGGATACAGTGCGCTGGCTGATAGAACTGGTCTTACGAGGAGTGCACTGCTGGATATCAGTATCTGCCGTAATTGTGATATCAACTAACATATTTTCTACATTTTTAATTTTACTCACAAAAGCGGCGTACGTTATTAACCAGTTAAATTTTACGAATAACCCATTTTTTTATATATTTCCCCTTCAGTGTTTGCTTTTCAATCTTCCGTTCCCCTACCATAATTGTAAAGACGACATGGATAATTAGTATGCGTACGTCCTAACAAAGATACAATGGTGTCGAAACTAGTAGATGTAAAGTTACGTTAACCCTTAACCACCTACCATACGTCTCACAGACCCCGTCGAATTGATAATCGTGAATATTTTTGCGCCCAAGTTTAGTATTAACTTGTTAGTTCCTGTACCTTTTCCCCGCGCCCCTAAGTGTCGCGCAAGCGCTCGTACGTGCGTCCGTTTGCTTCAGGTGAGTAAAAAACTATCGCAGGGGGTCTGAGAGACCTATGGTAGGTGGTTACGTATTTTTTTTTATAGTATTTTTTATGGTTTTCGTTTAAAATGGCTCTTAGTGACAATAATATCGAGCGGTGTTTGGAACAAGATCTGTCAAGATCATGTTGGGCTAGATCATGTATTGGAAGAAAGTTGTGCATCTGATTCCAAATACGAAGATCCAACTGTACTAGGTTATAAAGAAAATTCTCCATCCCAACATCATTTGTCTTCAATTTTACGTGGAAACGAAGAGTTTTCATCTGAAGATGATGGAGACCGTGGAAGAAGAATTATTTTGAAACGAGTTACTTTCGTTGGTCATCTGCCCCACCGTTTTTACGATTGAGAACTTTGTAGCATAATATAGTGGAGGGAAGAGAAGATGAAAAACCAGCATATCAGAGTGAGCTTAATTCTTTGTCTTGTTCACTGGATATTTGGCAGCATTTTTTTAATGACGAATGCAATGTGAAATTGCAACGTGTGAAATTGCAATAATGTGAAATTCAACGTACCCTCCACAGAAATGTGACCACTCCATCAGCTGTTCCATGTAGCAGCAGTGCTGAAGAAAGGTTGGCGGTTCGTAAAAACTGTTCAACTTGCAAATACACAAAGAAACGCAATACGCAATACGTGTGTTTCGAATGTAAAGCACCAATTTGCCTTGAATGCTCAAACATGCTGTATTTTCACTGACGTGAAAAACTATGCATTAAGAGCCTGCAATTTTATTTAATGTGTGATTTTATAGAGAATTTTATTTTTTTTCTACGTTTGTTAATTATTCAACACTAAAAAAAAGTTGTAAGAAGTTCCTATTCTACATAATAATTTTTGTAGATCTCATTTTTCAAATATATTGATTTGTAAGCCTGAAATAAGAGGTCTTGGCAATTATTTATGATTAAAAGAAAAAAATGCTGTTTTTTTTTCTTTCTTTTCTAATTAAGAGTTTAATATGTTCCTCAATAGAATTTTAATTAAAAACAAAACCATTCTTTACTAAATTTTACCATTGTGAATTATTTTATTCGGGAGTCCCACAGACGTATGACAGGTGGTTGTGTAACAAAAATATATGCTAGGTGGTTAAGGGTTAAAGTGGTTTATACAAAGTTTTTAGTTAGTTTAAGTTAATAATATATTTCATTGGAACCATGGTATTCGTTTAATTTTAAGTATATTAATATACAATCTATCGTAAATACTGTTACTAAGAATTACTATATTATTAGCTACGACATAAATTCATTAATTTTCATAACAAAACCCGCAATGGTTGATTGTAACATTAAAAAACATTATTTTTTTACTAATTTTGAATATTTTTATACACATTATATTCAAATATATATCTCTGTTACAACTGCTCTGAAGCTTGGAACGATTGTAACATTTTCCTTTCATTGTTTATACCTCTCTTGTGTATGCTATTCATAATCACGAGGGACAAAAGTATTGCCTGTTTTTAGCCAAATTAATATGCTTAATGAAACGATAATTAGTTATAATCTATCTAATCAGATGGCCTGGACACTCTTCATGAAAATATGATATTTGACCACGCTTGAATTCATTCAACCAATATCTGTCTGTCGTCTTCAAAGGTACACGGTCTTTATAAACGCCATGAAACTCAACTTTTATCTTCTCGTCTTCCCATCCAAAAAAGAAAACGAATAACTGGTCGACTTTCTATGGTTGCCAATAAACACAAATTTGCCAATTTTCAAAAACTTTAAAAAAACTACTCAATAAATCTCTCTGAAATTTTGACTGGCGTGGTTCAAAAATTGTGTTAAGCAACGGTAAACAGATTTTGCATAAGTGTCGCCATCAGTCGTTAAACATAGGAACTTATCTTACAGTAAATAAATCAAAAGTAAATAATTGTAAATAATTTGATTTTTATATTACTATAGGCGGTCCTCGGAGTTTGTTGGCTTTATACAGCGTGTCATACCAGAGGTTCCAGATTCAATTTCCATTGAATTAATAATACATGCATATGATTTTATCAAGCCAGAGTACTTTTGTGATGTGTTTCGTAACAGTAATTGAACCTCTTAGCATACTGTAGCGTTAAAAAAATCATATGAACACCATGATATCTATAAATGCTGGGAATGAAATAAAAGATTTAACGATATTTTAATGCGTATGTTCTGAGAACACAGTTATCAACAGATGGATAATTATTAAGATAATGTATAGAAGTCTCACAAGGACGGAGCAATTTACATGGGAAACGTGTATGGAAGTCTTTATAGTGGCCCAGGGCCTAACCTATCTCATACAGGTCATAAGCCCTGGGCCATCCTATAAAGACTTCTATAGACGTTTCCCATATAAATATGTTTGTCTCTAAGAGGCGAAATATATAATTTATCTTAATGAATAATTGTTTATTTATAATATTTTTATAGAACAGTAAAAGCGTCTTCACAGTTATATTTCTTTAACTTAAAATGAAATGCCAACAGACCAACACCAGCATCGAACAGATGCAGGGGATTTTCTAAATTCGTTTCCCCTATCTTATCGCACAAAATATTATCTATAAATAGCTTTGGGAGCGTTTAAACTGTAGAGTGATTTAAATGGATGCTTATATTTTTAGCGTAGCTTTCATTACTAGAAATAATTTGTACGTACATCCGGTGTTAAATACGGTAGAAACAACTCCACTGTGCGCCATCTCAGAACGTATGAAAGTTCCTACTTTGTGATTTATACTTTGGTGAATTAAAAATTGGGGAACATTAACTTTATTGGCACATTTTTTTGTCTATACATCTTAATTGCTTGACGGATAATCTTATGTCAGTGTCAGACGCGGTAAAACTTCTCCTTTGATTTTACCGAAGCTTCGCAAGCAATGATTCCGACTCGACCATCTGGAAGAAAACGTTGGAATCTCCATGGTAAACAAATTTTCAGTGTATTTAACAGCATCCGTGTTATATTTTGTGATATTTTTATATCTAATATCGTTATTGTTTATTATTGTCTGCAGATGGACCTAGAGGATCATTACGCCGTTTGAGAAACCAATTGGCTGAAGATGGGTGCGTCGAATCTCAAGTACAGTTGGCCAAACAGTTATTGGAGGAAAGATGCGGTAATGTCCTAATATTTTGATCTTTATATCAAAGGTCGATTCATTGAATTTTCTTGTGGAACTGCATGTAAATTTTGTTTATTTTTAGAACTCGAAGCGGACAGGCTGTCGAATATTCAACAGGCGATGGATTGGCTCATCTGCGCTACAGAACAGGGCCACAAAGAAGCTCGTTCCATATTGGGAAGGTAATGTATTAGGAATTAATTGGTCTACGGAGTATCTAAGTGAAACTAAATATATAAATGTATAATTCTGAAAAGGCATTTCTCATTATTTTTAACATGCATTTGTGCACTGTTAGATAAAGACCTCTCCTAATAAGTCATTCATCCTCTTTAATTTATCTTTCGATTAAAGACACAAGTAAAACTTGTTAAACATTGTATTTCTCTCCACCGAAACAATGTGGTGTATTTTGTTGTAAAGGTTTTTTTTTTTTGGAGGCGGAGAACCTTAAATTGAAATAAGACACGGAAAAATGTTTTTAATATCGATGAAATTGGCTTTGTTTGACAGATAATTTTATGGCATTAATATTTGAATAATGGGATTTTGGGCATGTAGCTGCCGTGGCTGGCGCGTACATGGCATAATCTGAAAGTCCAATTTTCACAATCCAATTGTGTTCAGTGATGAAGCATACATTTGGTTAAATGTCAATACACAGAATTGCTGCATTTGGAGCTATGATAACCCACAAGCCATTGTTGAAACACCACTACATCCAGAAAAAGCCACCGTTTGGTGCGCTTTATGGGCCAGTGGAATCATTAGTCCATATGTCTTCAAAGATGATGATTGTCAGAACGTTAAAGACAACGGTGTGCAAAGTACAAAGACATGATGAATTACTAACTTTTTCATTCCTCAATTGGAAGGCATTAATGTTGCAGACATGTGATTTCAGCAGGACAGCGCCACATGCCACACAGCGTGCGATACAATGAATTTACTGAAAGAAATATTAGACAAACAATTAATTTCACAAAATGGACCTGTTAACTGGCCACCTCGTCCGTGCGATTTGACGCCATTAGATTATTGTCTCTGGAGATATGTAAAGTCGCATGTACAGCCTGATTTACCGCAAAGAGTATGTGAAAGTTGTACCTCCACATTACACCAATTATTTAACCCCCCCTGGGCCGCGTGGCATATATGCGACAGGCACAAAATAAATTATTTATCGACGACCGCGTATCGAATTTGAAAAACGTAATTTTTTCCCCATAGAGAAATCCTGTTGTGACCTGTCGTTCCATTTTCAACTCAAAAACATCACGGATTATATTTTAAATCAACAATCAAAACAGAAGTTTTTCTGCCGTCAAAATCGTATAGAATTGTCATAGATGGCGCCCCGATCGCGTGTTGTGCAATCGAAATTCAAATATTCCATCGTCAAGGTCACGCGCAATGTGCGCGGGAAATACGATTTATTTTTTTCGATTTTCGATTTATTTGTACACGTATATACAAATATATACGATATGTTTTGCGATATTTGTCAGTTTTTGTTGGTTTATGATTCAATTGAATACTAATAGTGATTTATTAACAAAAATACACGCAATTTTGTTGCGTTTATTTGAAATATGTGTGTGTGTGAAAGTGTATCATATTTATGTGTTATGAGTGCGATGTCCCGTCGTGTGCCGTGCCGTGCAACAAAATATATCACACAGAAGAAGATTATTATTATTAATAGTAGTGTTGTCTAATAAACAAATAAAAAATTATTATTATTTTTCAGAAAATGTTGCGCTGGCAACATTATGGAAATTCAAAAAAAAAAAATTTTTTTTACTTACATGATAAAAAAATCATTGCATTTCGACACTTACGATAAAATAATATGAATGTGTGTGTTTTTTTTTTAATATACGCATGTTTTCATGGTTTTTTCGTAAAAAGAAAAATCACAAAAAATTCCAAAAATTTACGGCCCTCATCAATATTTAGATAAGATAAGCAACCCTCGTAATCCGGTGATCATGACACTAGCTTCTCACACTGAGGGTTCTGTATTCGGTTCCCGGTCACAATAAATCTATGTCATTTACTTAAGCCTGGGTGTTTTTGTCATACGGTTCGCTTCAGTAATTGAGCCTCCAGTCCTATTGAAGTGCTAAATATAGATATATTACAGAATTTCTGTATTAGGAATGGTCAATTGAAAATCTTTTTTTTTCTATATTCATTTTAGATGGTGTATATTCATTTAATGAATGTAAATCATTTATGACAAATGTAACTTTTTCTTTTAGGATTACGTGTACAACTAAACTACCTTTCCAACATAATTTTGCTTTGTCCATCGCACTTTTAATCTTTTTATAATGCATACCAAACTTCCGTTTCACTGCTGGTGCTTTTGTCCAGTCCACCTTTCCTCTAGGACCTGCATAGATTGTGGTAAACTGTGAAAAAATACCATACCATTAAATAAATGGCTGTGGTGTTGCGATTCAACATATTTATTTATTTATTTTACGAGTCCTTTCTAATTTTAACCACAGATGTGTCCAGAGTGGGGTCCTGGGCTCCCAGACGTCGGCTATGGTGCGCGCGCGCTCTTGTCTGGCTGCCAGCCAACAGGAGACTGTCGCCAGGAAGGCTGCGAGGGACCTTTTTGCAAGGTATATGCAACTGTTTAGCTTTATTTTAGCTTTTATTTTCTTTATATACAGTAGCGATAACAAAAAGTTGTCCCTTATTGCTTGCCCAACGTAAATTGGCGTGCGGCGACTTTGGAAATAAAACCAGCCCTGCCCGCACCCGGCGGTAACCCCTCGCCCTGTCATTCTCGTATTTGAGCGCGAGCTGTGACATCTTAATTTGCAATATACACTGAATTATTATGTCCAAAACATTCAAAACAGTCCGGGATGGTGCAAGAACAATTGCCAATGAAGTATTAAAGTGTTGCGAAGCTGAAAAAGCAAATAATGGACCGATATTACCGTTTGAACGGTTGACAGATAGAGCGGCCGCCATTACTGGTCCGTTTCTTTAGTGTTGCCCAACCAAATTTCTACACCATCTGACATCGATCACCGGACTGTACATTATGTATTGTGTAATAAATTTACACCCTGGAAACTTCTGTTACGCGACAGGGACGCCCTCCCTCGCACGCCTATTTATACTGGTACGTCTATAAAATAATAGTTTTCTTGTGATATTTCTGCAACTGCAGCAACCGCGGCTAGCGCAAAACTGTTACGACTTTCAAAACTTTAAATACTACAAACGTGTAGCCAATTCAGTAAGACAATATAACAATAAGACAATAAAATGATTTCTTGGAAATAAAATCTGATTTGTTTAAAATTTAAGTAGACAATAAATGCAAAAAAATGTAAAAAAGTGTAAATTACACCAGTGTGCAAAAAAATGTGTACAGGCGGACCTCGACTTTCGAACATTCGACTTTCGCACAATTCGCTATTTCGCACATTGTCACGCTGTGGGGTAAAGATATCCCCCTCTCGCTCGCTTACAACCAAGTGGAATCCTGGTATCACTTGCATCTTGCTTCCTTCCGTCACTTTGCTTGTGAGCTAGCTAGGATAGAGATTTAGTCTTGCGCAGGAAGGAAAGATAATAATTTACCATTTAAAATATTATTGATGTTAGACAATACTCCAAGAAACCCAAAATCTCTGCAGAATTTATACACGGAAATCAATCTTGTGTTTCTTCTTCCCAATAATATCTGCCTTATACAGCCTATGGACCAAACGGTGATAGCTATGTTTAAACGATAATTATATGAGGTCAATAATGACTCAGGCTATCGAAACAACTGATAGAGAAGGTGGGCCTACATTAAAAGATTTCTAGAAGAACTACAATGTCTGAAACGCAATAAACAATATTGACTGACATAAAAGAGTCAACCATGAAACAATTTTGTAAATTGTGATGAAACTCCAGAAACTATCACAATTGATACCAATGGAGAACGCATATCTCGAGTGTGTAGGCCGATCAATAAAGATATAGCATGTTTTAAAATACTATATGAAGAAAAGAGAAAGAAGAGTGCCAAACAATTAGCTCTTGATAACTTTTTAAGGGAAACACCCGCAAACCCCACTTAAACATGTCTCTGAAACCACTTTAACGCCTCTTAAACATCATATATTTACTTGATAAATAAATATTTTAAAATACATACAATTTTAATTTTTTTTACTTCCCTCTACTTTCGAACATTCAACATTCGCACACATTTTCAGGAACCAATTATGTGCGAAAGTTGAGGTCCGCCTGTATATATAATGGCAGGAAACATGTGTTTTGCATAAAATTCTGTGAATATCAAATCTCTTTACACAGTTGCATTTTCAATATTATTATGCTGAGGTAGCCGATTTCTGGTAATTTTTGTCATTTATCACTTACTGACAGTATTTGATAATTGCTGTATGATTTTAGGTGTCATTGCTAGTGATTCAGTTGATCTTCAATAATTAATTGTCATGATATTTCATATTATGTAAAAGCAGAAAAATGTATCTGAGTGTAAGAGAATTGTACACATTTTCATATTTATATATACATAATATAATACTATTTTTACTCCCTTTATATTAACTCGTGGCGTCTGCTTGTCTGCTTGTCTGACGAAAAAACTTTGGATCCATTTTAAACCCCTTTCCCGTGATCCAATCGAGCTGAAACTTTGCAAGCAGACTCGTGGCGACGATCAAGAAGATCTGTCAAATTTTCGTTAAAAAAAATTAATAAATTTTTGGATTTTTCAAATTTTGAATGATTTTTTCATGCAACTTTTTAAGTTGTATGAAAATATTTCAACGCGTCTGGCAGACGCGAAACCTGATTATAGTATAATTTTGGATTTTTGGAAATTTTTTATTACTCCCTTTCGTAGCGTCGCCTGACCGAAGCTCAACGCGTAGTTTAAGTGAAAAAAAATGTTTCAACTAGTAAATGAGAAAGGGAGTATAATAAAAACTTGGTTTTTATGGGTTACTTTTTACAAGATTATTTTCATTTGTTTACTTTGAGCGATTGGCACAGTTAAATTAAACAAATCCATATTAATCATAGTATTATTGACTCGAAGACTGGGTTTATAATGAATGAATGCATATTCGTGCCTGTAAATAAAAAGGTGATGAGTTCAATACCCGATGTACATTTACCACTTTGAAAATTCACTCATCTCTCACTTTTCAGAAGAAACACATTTCTGAAATGTTGTTCATAAATCAAACACTTCCCTATAAAGGCATTTAAATAATGAGCTACAATTTAAATTAGTCATAAATATAGGCCCAAATAAAAATTAATAAAGCTTAAAATAAACATAATAGATTTGTAAAAAATCAGAAACTCATTATTTCGGGTTCCATAATCAGCATCTACCAACGTGGGTTCAGGGGCTGACTGAAAAGATTTTTAAATTTTTCCATTTGTCACTGTTTATAGTAATCAATATTTTCATTGACTCTTCAAATGATTACGTCACCATCAATGTGAAACATGTCTGGAATCCATAATCATCTTGTATCTTGCATATATCAGCATTTGTCAATCTTTCAGGCATATTATTGCTGATTGTAATGAACCCAATATCAATATATTATGAAATATTTGAAAAAAATACTCTAAGGAGCATTTATTGATGTATAACATTAATTTAATAATTACAGTTTATCAAATGGTGAAGAATTCATCACATCGGCCCAATTAGAAAAGAGGATGAGGGAAATCTGGAACCTGAGACGCAGCAAGGATGACGACGGCTCCTCCAGCGAGGAGGTGTCCGATAGTCAGGAGGAAGACAGAACGGAGAATGATCAGCAGCAAGAGTTGGGAGAAAATGCTCTGGAACCTTCCAACCACCTGTGCGCTGGGGATTGTGGAAATGGAATTGCGGTCGGAGATCAATTGCAGCAAGGTTATTTGATGTCCCTTTCTCTATTATTATCAACTTTACCCATAGGCCGTGGGCTACTCGTAATCGCACCGTACATGCTCACTGTCATATACAGGGTTATTTGGAAAACATTAATAACCTCGCAGGACTATATTCCTGCCTTGATTATGAGTCGAAAATGTTCAAGCTATCATGACCTAATATCAATAGTTATGGAGATATGATACATCAAAGTTTGCATTTTTTTTTCAATATTTTTGGCTTATTTTTTGTAAAACTTTAGACTATCATTACAGTAACTTATATCGAAAACGAAAAATTTATTCCCTTTATTACAAGTCAAATAAAAAACTTTCGTTCACTCATGTAAACAACACATCTCAACAAAATCAATGGTGAATCAAGCATTCCACGCAGACGACACCGCACTGTTAACAAATTATCCTTCATGGGCAAAAGTTCACGGATGAGACGAAAGCAAACGAGAATATTAATACACTAAACTCATGGCCTGACAACAATCTTCTAAAAAAAAACACTTCAACTTGTACTTAAATTTATTGTAGTCATTAATACTTTTTATTTCTGTGGGTAAATTATTGAAGTTAAAAACTGTTTTGAAAGTGTGTGGTATTAAATTTAGGAATTTTTATATTATTCTCATATTGGCTGATTGATTCACCGTTGATTTTCCCATGCGAACTGTCTTCGTCAGAGGTGGTTATGGAAGGTGGCGAAACGGGTCATTGACCCCACATATTCAAGAACACATTCTTATTGAAGTTGCAATTTTTTCAGAACTAATTTCTGTGAAATTAGACCAAATTTATTAATCAATTAGTAAGACATACAGAAAAATGTGTCCAAAAATAAAAAATTAATTAATGGTTAATTCTGGCGACTCCTAGCGGCAGTTACACAAAGTAATTTGTGCCTACCGTACTAGAAAAAGTGGATTGCTCTAAAAATTGATAAAATATGTTAATTAATTAAAAAATGAGACTTACAGATAAGGTCGATATATTCACGGAAATGTAGGAGGCCGCTATAGCGTAATTGGATAATCGTTCCAATTCGAAGTTCGAATCCTGGTAGCAGGCAAATATTTATTCATTTATTTTATTAAACACAGAATTTTTTTGCTGGTCCATTGAAATTAAGAGAATTCTGGCTAGTCATCTGTTTTCCATTCTTTCAACCATTGACCACAAGCACTTGGATAAAGGTGAAATATGTAAATAAGCCGTCATCCCTAAATGTACACATTATAGCTCGAACATATGCAGTGTTTTAGCGTTTATAAAAGATAATTTATTACTTTAAATAATTTATTTCATTTGGATGTATTAAATATTAGTTTTCATAATTAGATGAAGGATAGTGTGAATTAGTAAAAATTACATATATGCATATATTTATTTTGAATTGTGTATAACAAATTCTTTCATATTAATTTTTTATTGCATTCTTTTCCAGAATATCAACCGTCAGGCGAGGAGGAAAATATTCGCAACATAACTGAGGACAACTTAGTTTCGGCAGCAGTCAACTATTGTCGCGGCCAACTGCCCGTGGTCAGCAGAGAGCTGACGCTGACAGAACCCAACGTGAGGGCTCTGGACCAGATCCCCTACATGCACCGAGCGTTCCTCCATCCCATATTGTTCCTGCAGATAATTTATATCAAACTATTATCGTACTTCTCGGGCCTCTCATATCACTTGTCCAACATTCAAATATTGATCTTGTTCTTCGTGCATTCCATATGTGGTACAGAAAACGTTGTACTATTTTTCCCGCTCATTTTTTACTATGTCAGTTTTGTCCTGATGATTGTTAACACATTCAAAATGCTTCACACGAAACGGGAATTCATAGATTTCCGGAAATGGTCTGGATTGTTCCTGCGCTACAGTGAAGGAAACTTGGATTCCGAAGAGTCTGAGCAACAATTTATCAAGGGTCATTTGAAACCTTTTATTCACTTCTTCTTGGCCCTCTTGGTTCATCTTTCTTTCTATCCGATAGTTTCGGCACATTGGATTCCTCTGTCGGAATTTACGGTGATGGCTTTCTGTTTGACATTCTTCACCCTGCTGACTTTTTCGACAAATAACTCGTACAGCCGATTTCCTGACTGGCTTTCTTTCCTTTCTTTCGGCATAAATGTGCTGGCAAAGTATCCTTATGAACAAGATGCCGTTGTGAATCAAGGGTGGAGATTCTTGGACTTGCAAATTCAGACGTTCCCTTCTCACATTGTCGGAAATGGAGTGGAATTTTGTCTCAACTCTCGTGTATTATTCTACATGATGATTCCCGGGATATTGATCTGCATGGCGCGTAGAGAGCGCTGGCACGGTAGTTACAAGTATGCCATTCCCCATTGCGTTGTTTTAAGTTGGCTCCAAATATTTATCATCAACTCCCAAGGAGCCACGATGTTCGGTTTGATGAGAGGAACATTGGCTTTGGTAGGAATGTTCCTATTTCTGCCGATAATGGGTGTGACCACCATATTCCTGCCAGTCTTCGCCGTGGTAAAACTGATCACACTGTCCGATGTCCTGTACATGGTCAGTGTGGCTGGAGGAGTCCTGCTCACCCTGATAATTACATGTTTCCTGGCCAAAAACTACACCATGAAGAAGTACGTTACTCCTTTGCAGGTTGGTCCTAATTTTTATATTACTTGTAATTTGAAATACTTTAATAAATTCATAGATTTTCATGATCCTCGTTGCGATGTTTTCTTGGTTCAAAAATCTTGACAAATAATTGGCACATAATTCTGTGTCTAAACATTGTTACCAATTTTATCATTGAATCATCTTAAAATTATGCATAGATATTGTAAACAGTTGATCATATTGTCAATAATTAAATGGTATTGTAATGTATGTATGATACAGTAAAACCTCGTTAATTCATACCCCAATAATTCGAAATTCGCCATAATTAGAAAATTTTAAAACCCACAAGTCCCAATATGTTAATTTCGTAGTAAATTAACCCCAATAATTCGAGAACCTCAGTAATTCGTAATTCAAAATAATTTTTAGGCCCTTGCCCCATAAATCAGTACATTTTGAGTCATGTAATTCAAATTTTTTTTAACAGGGTATAAAAAACTAATAATGCACGCGACGCCAAATATTTCAAATTTTTTTGGAAGTAAGGACAGCAACTATGTTAATATTGGTTACTTTAGTAATAGAATTGTCGCAATCTTTGTATTAAAATAATAAATATTGTCTTTTTGAAATGATTTCTTGAAATATGCAAAAATACAGATTGTTTTACAAAATTAATGACTTTTTTGCATGAGTTATACGTTTTTTGGCGAATTTCACAATAGCATCGCAATTTTTTTTTTGGTACCCTGAATTTCGAATTGATGGAGTTCCGCATAATTCTAAATGTTTTTTTTTAAATCCCGTGAATTTCGAATTAACAAGGTTCTACTGCATATTTAATTTATTTAATCTTTCTCTTGAATAAGCTTACAAAAGATCACAGAAATTAAATGTGTTGCGATCCCACACATCTCAAATGGTGTGTATGTATGTGTACCTGATAAATTTGCCACTTTGTACCTGGCTTTTGAATTATGCCACGTACATAAGATTTCTGCACTCTGTCACTTTTGGAATTTTTCCACACCAAAACTTATGCATGAAATGAAAAATATATATATATTTCCGCATTTGTCAGCAAAAAGTCTGCCAATTTGAGATGCTGTCAATTTGTACCCACATTTATTTTTGACTTTTGTGTGAAGATGTTAGTTTTAACCATTGGACATCAGAAATTTTTGTTTATTTCAGTTATTCGCCGCTTTGGTCACACTCCTATTCCTGTTTTCTCCTCAAATTAAAAAATTCCACTACGACAACATCGCCGAAAAAGACAGTCTCGATTTGATAAGCGACGAAAAGATTGACGAGTCGGAAAGATACGTCAAATTTGGGAGAGGCTCTTTCTTGGACGAATCTGATTCTGAAAATTTCCATCTGCTCTGGGAGGAGTACCAGACTTTCTGCCACGACGCGTCCTGGGAGAAGACCAACATTGCCGCGACGCAGATTAAATGCACGCTCCTGGATGGAGTCAAGGTGAATTGGCACGGATACGTCGTGGATGCCAGATTGTTGAGCATAAAGAACACTTGGAGTTATTTCACGGACAAGCTGCCCAGCTTCTTGGGCGAGCTGGTTAAATGCTACTACGGTGAAAAGTATGCTTTCCACTGCGAAAAAGAAACGGGTGATGCCCTGAAGGATTGCAGGTTCCTGGAGAACATAGTGCAGAAAGAAGGGAAGAAGTGTCACCTTAACAATTTTGATAGGTTAGTGCAAACATGACGCATAATTTATTATCTGTACATAATTTATCAACTCTTTTGTAAATGTTTTCATTTCCTGAGATATACTTTTATTAATTGTGTGAATCAAGTGTTTATAGATAATACACAGTTGCAATACGACATAGTTACCTTCCATAATTAGATTAAAAATGTTATTCAAACGACTCGGTTACAATGCCATGTTCATGCTATTTACACATTGTGTACTTAGTTCACAGCAAACGCATACTTAACCTATTATTAATAATAATATTGGATTAAGTATTTATATAGCGCCATTTTTGTGAAAATTTCACCTCAAGGGGGCTTTACAATTCTCAAAAAGTCCATGTCTTCAGTATTATTTGGCAAAAAGTGAATTTATTTTAAAACTAAATTAATTAATCAATTAGAAAGACATACAGAAAAAACAAATCCACGAAAAAATATTTGGCTTCTGCTACTAAAATAGTCAATCAAATTTAAAATTGTTTCCAACAATAATTATTTGAAAAACATGAGGGTGATTTCAAACTACGGTATGTGTACAGATTGGTGGATTGTCAGCTTTAATCTTCTGTGTAGTTTTCTGAGATATTCTGCCATGTATATCTGACCTCTCTGGCCGACGTTTCGGATCCCATTGCAAGGTCCATCATCAAGGGTGATGTGATGAGTGCGTGTTGATGTCATCAACACATTTTAGTCAGCTTTAAAATGGCAAAATAATTTTATTTTTATGAATTTCCAAAAGTTAGTCGTATACACTTCGATTCCAGTCTGTGTTTTGTATATCAGCGATCAATACCTAACCTTGAATTCCTATGAGATAATTGACTAGATAATTTTAGTCGCCGTTACTAACATGACATTTTTTGATTATAGTTACGAGCATGAAATAACGGTGAGGATGGAGTCCGGCCTGTTGCTGAAGAAGGGCGCCGAGATAACACTGCGGGCTGGACACCACTTCACCAACTTCAGTCGTAAGATCAAAGCGAATGACAAAATTAGGTTCCGCGGTATTATCGATTCAACAACTTTTGCCACGCCCAAGTGCAATGGAATCCCGCGCCCGGTGCTGAACGTCTACGAACTAAGTTGCATCGGCTGTCAAAATTACGAATTGAAGGATGTCAAGTTACCGTCTGCAGCGCCGGAAGGGAAATCGCAGTTCACGACGCTGTACAAAATTCTCGTCAACGATGTGTACGTCTCGGCCAAGTACATCTTGAACTTTGTTTTAAATCCTGTTGTTACATTTAAATAGGCACTAAATTACGCTAGGCATTTACTTCAATCCTCATTTTGGAGATAATCCTTGTGTTATTTCACATTACTCTCGTCGAGGGATGTTGTAATTTTACCATATTCTTAATTTATGTATTTTTTTATGCATTTATATATTTGTAGTCTGAATAGTTAAGTGTTAGTCTGTAATAATGTCTATTATCCCGGTGATTGTATCACTTATGAAATATCTCACATCAACTCTACTGTTAAACTGCATATCTTTGTATCTGTAAAATTTTAAATATACGACACTGCATCGTGCGACACTTTATTTGAGAATTGTACCAATTCAATCACTCGTTTATTGAATGTAAAACTTTTGCAATTGTTGACACTATTTTGTGCAATGTATCTACAAATGTTGTTAAACTTACCATAAGTAACGTCTTATTTCGAAACATTCTCTCTATATTAGTGTCATATTAAAATTAAATTTAAGTATAACATAAAATTAACTTATACATATACAATATATAATATAACAAAATATATTATAATATATTTTGCCTTAAGTAACCTATTTAAAAGGCACCACAGGAAAAGATTATGTTTTGGGCGAGAGGTGAATACATATACATATAAAGAAAATGTTTAATATACGGTCATATATAGAAATGAATATTTTTAAATCAGTATTATTTTCTTCAAAATTCTTGTAGACATTGTGAATCTTATATGCCATGACATCAATGAAGAGGGTATTTTTTATGTATTATCTTAAAACATTTTGAAAAATCAGATCAAAATGATTTTGTAAAAAAATTATGTGTACTTCTGTACGCACGTTAGAAGTCATACTTATTTGGCATTCATAAAAAAACCATGTGCGGTATTGTATATCGGCTATGTTCCAACTCAAGATATACAACACTAACTAGAATTCCTCAGTGACAGTTCTCCATCAACGAAAAAAAAATCTAAAATACACTATTATTATATATAATTAAAATCCAATTACATAACTAAAATTATACTTAAAACACGCCTAAAGAAGTATAACTTAAAAAATGTTTACCTTGAGTGCTAAGTAAAATCTTTCTTATATAATTATTTGAATTACATGCATTTTAATCCTGTGAAAAATAGCCCGTTTGTTTTAAAACAGTATAGATGAAATTCATCAGAAAAAAGTCCCCACAAAAAATATCATAAATTATCATTTTAAAACATGTGTACATTAAAAATTACCTTTATCAAAGAATGATGTCATCATATGTATTTTGAAATAAAACGTGTAAAAAATGTGAAAAAAATATGGCATTTCGGTACCTCAAAATTTGATAATTGTAGATAATATTCAAAATTATTAATGGAAACCTGTTTATTTTTTAATCTTTAAAAATGAAATTACATACTGCATTCTAAATTTTAAAACAATATGAAATTTCTCCTCCCAGAATACTTTAGTCTAATGTAATCTGTTAAATATATGGGCAGGACTGCCCATAGAAATGCTTCGGTGTGTTTTGAAACAATGTTACGCTACCTTGAAAAAAGTTATATTTTTATGGAACGGACTGAACATGTCATGCATTCTCCACTGTAATATTAAGTTAATATATTATGCACCCGACTCTTTTTTTACACGGTAAATATGTTACACAAAAACACATGTTTAAAAAAAAACTTGTAAAAAAAATGTGGTATACAGTAGAACCTCATTAATTCGAAATATTAGGTAAAAAAAAATCGCGATGTGATTGTGAAATTCGCTAAAAATCATAAAACCCTTGAAAAACACATTAATTTTTTTAAATTTATGCTAGTATTTGAAGAAATCATTTTGAAAACACAATATTTATTATGCTAATAAAAAGATTGCGAAATTTCTATTACTTGTACCCGTTATTGACATACATATTTTTTGTTTACACTTGTGGAAAAAATTGAAATATTTTTTTAAATTTTGTCAAATTTAAAAAAAAATCAAATTATGTGAACTTAAATGTGTTGATTTATGGCGCAAGGGACTAAAAAATATTTCAAATTATGAATTACCGGGATTAATTTACTAATTTTTGAATTATCGGGATTAATATACTATGAAAGTTACATTTTGGGACTTGCAAGTTTAACTTGTAAGTTTTTAAAAAAAAAATTTTAAAATTTTTAAAAACATTTTTTTAAATTTTTTTTTAAAAAAATTTTAAAAATTTAAAAAAAAATTTAAAAAAAAATTTTTTAAAAATTTTTTAAAAGTTTTTAAAAATTTCATATTATGGCAAATTTCAAATTATCAGGGTTCGAATTATCGGGGTTTTTCTGTACATAGAAAAATAGAAGAGTGGTTTACTAAATAAATAAAAATTGTTAATCAAAAAATAACAACATTGAATAGAAAATGGTGTAAAAAAGGTAATAATAAAAACAAAATAAACAAATTCCAAATATATTTTTATTAAAATATACATATATTAATTTTGGAACTAATTTTTATGAAAAATGATGCTGGAACTAATTTTTATGAAAAATGATTTTGGAACTAATTTTTTATGTAAAATTTACTGATTTTCGAATGGAATCTTCATTATTTTGAATTGTTCTGTAGTAGTTGCTTCGTTCAGACCAAAACCTTTACTCACAGATTATCTTCGCTTCTCCCAAGACGGTTCAAAATTTTCAACTCATCATCTAAAAAATAGGTTTCGTTGACTTAGACATCTTATAAGCCCCCTAAAATAATGTTTTAATAGGAATTTATAAATTTCTAAATCAGATCACACTAACATTTGATTCACTGCACAAAAAACACGAACACAACACGCACATTAGGCTGTCCCGATAAAAATTTTTTTGGCTTACCTTAACACAAGACCTCTCAAAACTTTCGTAATTGAGCGTTGATTACCAAAATAATTTTAAAAATAAAATAAAACTATATCTTTAGGGTTCTACCAATCTACAAAGTTTTGAAAAAATATCATTTTTATGGTGATATTTCGCTATCCTCAATTTTGGCTCCTGAACTAAATACAAAAAATATTTACATTTTATTCTATTTAGGTGTAAATCATACAAGACGTTTCGATTTGCATGCAACAACACGTTACCAGCGACTTTTGTTAGGTTTCAACCTACAAATACCCTCAAGTTTGAAATTATTTTGAGGACTTTCTTGACTTGACTCGCGAGCGTTTTCTTCGTAGCCAAAATAATTTTTATGCCATAAAAGTACCATTGCGATTGTTACAGTGTTAAAAGCGGATTTTGTGATTTTTAAATAAGAAGTTCGAGGCGTAGACAGACTACTTATGCTATGTTCGGACCATACAAAGAACTTGAAAATCAGCAGCTACCAACTATAAGGGACGTCACTTAATTTATTTTATTTGTCAAGAACGACCTGAAATTGAAGTATAATGGAAAAGATCCATCCAAATCAGATACATATGTGATTGTTTCCAAAGAGATCAACAATATTTGGACCAAAACTTCGATTCCAATTGTAACTGAGGAACGAGTTATTTAATTAGTGAAATCCAATTTCGAAAAGTATCTCAATGTGAAAAGATACCCCAAAAACAAACGAAATGATAGTTTGAAAATAAACTGAAATGTTTTTTAGAGTCATCTGAGAAACTTTTTGACGTTTCTGCTTGTAAATGCACTTCATTTGAAACTTGTTCGTGTTTAAAACCTAAGAAAGTTTACATCAATGAGATAAGTTTTTGTTGGATCAAATAAATGATAGGAAAATGGTTATAAGCGGTTTTGATAAGAAAGAAACGGTTGGATTAATGAATCGACAGCTGATATAAATTAAAGAGTCAATAAGGGTAGCAAAAAAGTCGTGTTCTACTCAAGAAACCGATTCTGTTTTCATTGTGATGAAGATTCAGTGCGTGAGTCTTCCCCAGAAATGTATTCGATAACAGAGGCATCCCCGACAAATACGCCTTCGACAGAGACACCATCGACTTCAACGGCGAATTGGAATACATTGCCGTTGCCAACAGTTGCTAAAGTCTGTGATAGATACGGTTTATCAACGCGATCTGCTGCTGCTGTTGCTTCTGCAGTTTTCGCTGACGTCGGCTTGGTTTCTACCGAAGATTTAACTCTGGTTATTGATAAAAATAAGATCTACAGAGATGTATCTAAAGCCCGGAAGCGTCAAAAGATATTGGAGATATTGTTGTAAAAAGCATTTACTTTGATGGACGAAAAGACCATCGCAAAGAAGTTTTAGAAGACCACTTCTCAATTTTAGCACAACCTAGATCAATTTATTTGGGACGCACAATACCGAAAGACGTGGCACTGCAAAGGGTTTTCTTACTTCGATCAAAACTTTGGTAGAGGGTTGAGGACGGAATGTAGGTGACGTGATTTGCGTTGAATGTGACGGAACTGCAACTATCACTGATTGAAAGGGTGGCATATTTGGAGAGACCGTTACAATGATGTGTTTGTATTCTTTATGGCAATGAATTACCCCTTCGTCATTTATTCTTGACATATTTATATTGACATATTCGTGTCATCTAAATGGTTGCATTAGGGTCCTAGAAAATATAACAGACGCCTCCCAAAGTGTAACTGACGTTACTTCTAGAGATGGCTTTATTAGAACCAGGATGCAATCTCGAGCAGAAATGCCAAATTTTGGACACAATAATTAGTTTTTGTCATTAATTATATTGATATTTTGTTTATTTTATTTTCTTGTGCTTTGTTTAATTAATTTTAATACTAAAATACCTTTTAAACTTGATTTTTTTATTGTTTTAGGCAAACGGTTTAACTCTATAAAAACGTAAAATTTACAAAATTTCAAAGCTCGGTAGAGCCTTCAAGATGATAAACAATCTAGCTTTTTTACCTTTTTTGCAATTTGTGTAAAATTACGCAAATTTTGATACCTCTTGCGATTGTGTAGCTCAAAATTTTTTTTTTCTCATACATGGACGGGACACCCTAACGCACATATTCAATCTTGCCATTGACTATGCAAGTGCTCTAAAAATAGATGGTTAATAAATAGTTCATCCATTGGCTACTGTATACTTTTTGTTCCACTCTTATTGGCGTTGGTGGAATGGCTAAGCCAATGCAATGCCGTTTATTCAAAAATCGGAACACAATAATGCGCGAAATTGAAAATATGAACAGATTTTCAGTTAACTTTGTAAAAACCACTACTAGATTTTAGGTCTACCGGTTTCGAGACGTACCTGTCTCTTCGGACCAACACTACACCACTACATTCACAACACTACACACCTCAACCATAGTATTGTTACACTTCCACCAATAATTGATCACATGCGTGTTACTCTTGTCAGGGACAAACATGCACTGATTAGCCTAATGAACCATCAGGGATCTACCGAAAGAGAGTGAGAGGGGGTGGGGTCTAAAGTGGGTGTTACCCCATCTTTTGTGAACATTAAATCGAACAAAGGACAGGACTGACAAGACTAACACGCGTGTGATCAATTATTGGTGGAAGTGTAACAATACTATGGTTGAGGTGTGTAGTGAATGTAGTGGTGTAGTGTTGGTCCTGACGAAGAGACGGGTACGTCTCGAAACCGGTAGACCTAAAATCTGGTAGTGGTTTTTACAAAGTTAACTAACATAATGTCTAACCACAAAGTTAATGCTTTAAATATTAATAATATTAATAATGAAAATATGAAATTTAATTGTTGGTGGGAATCGTATTAAAACAAATAATTTGTGTAAAAATATGTATTCATAATTTTTTTGGACCATTTTATTTCAAAATCGGGTAAAGAAAGAGTTGAGCGTAATATGTTTTCAAGGACTCAAGGGCAAAGTTACAAAGTATTTTATTTTTATATTCTTATTTAGTATGTCTCGCCTTTAACATTATCTTCCTGTGGTGTACTGTGCTTGCCATCAACAAACTAATTGGAAGATCTTCCCTTAGCTCGATTATTTATGTATTTCTCTGTCTATGGTTTGGGGTGTTACGTTATGTGCTGTAAACCTTAACAAAAAATTACAGTGCTTAAATTCAGTCAAGTCATTGCCGATCATCTTGATTTGATTATCTGAAATCATATAGATTAGTAACAATCACGTACGCCGCAAAAGAGATAAACTAACTAGGTTATGTGTTTTACGATGATTTTTTGAAACTTTGTAATTTTTTGCGAAGGTATGTGATATTAAAAACGTTCTTAGGTTTTAATGGCCGTTCTGAATCTTCTGGTTTGTGTTTTCTGAGGCCAAGATTCCGGATCCCATTGCAGGGTCCATCATGGGGGTTGATGTGTTATACACAACACCTTATATGGATACAACACCATACATGGATCCTGCAATACGGTCTGAAATGTCGGCCAGAATGTTCGTAGAAACACGACAGAATATCCCAGAAAACTCGAACCAGAAGTATGATAGGTAGAAATATTATTAACACAGATGTGTGCAAATTAGATGTGTACATCTCAACCCCCTAAGCTAACCTCTCAGCAAAGTCTGATAATTTTTTAAAATCTATTTTTCCAAACTTATCTAGCAATGTGTGCCGAGCGTTTCTTAATACAAAGCCTTCTAGATACACGGTGATAGAAGTCACCACCCACAGTGGTTAAAATGTTGCATAATTAAACTACATAAGTATTGATTGCAACTCCTCCAATTCTTTTGATACATAAATGTGATTTTACACCTTAATTTTGTTTTGAAAAACAATTTAATAATGGATTTTTATTCTTTTTTTACTACCAAAAGTTCCAGTGTTGAGAAAAACTGAGTTTTTCTACCCCCACTTCTGCTAATCTTAAATTTTTGTGAAGTTTCATCATTTGTATTTTTTCTACAATGTATTTTGTGGTTGTGCTGTTGGGTATCATCTTTTACATTTTGTAAAATTTTACACCTAATGTTAATTATGGTATATTACGTAAGTATTAAAAAGGCTGGCATTTTCATGATAAAAATGCATGTTTAAAAATATTTACAGTGTTTTGGAAGGAGACAATTTTAGTATGAACTTCAAATACTAATGATTTTCTGGCCAAATTTAAAGCACATAACGCTCGTGATAAAACTATATCTCGTAAGCCACTTGATGCAGATTTTACAGGGGAGGCAAAAAACTGCATAATACATACCTAGATTCTTTACAATAAATAGAATACAAGGAATTTCTTTAACTCTTAAAAGACTGTGCGAAAAAAAAAACTTTGGGGACGGTGGAGTAACACAGCGTTACCTGATTAAAAATCGGCATAGTTTTTAATATGTGATAAAATATACATAAATACGATACAGATAAGACTTTTAAAAGGTCCCTTTATATAATTATGTAAGGTAAACATACATATTTGCATTATTTTAGTAAATTATTATAAAATTATGGCAAATCGAATTTGCGTGCGCTTCCGCCGATGTTTCATTGGCAACTGAATACAACGAAGCGGTCGCCAGCTCGCTTCAGTCGCCTGCACTCCGTCTTTGTCTAACACATGTTACCCGACTCTACCGTACTCTTTCTATATTCTTTTGCTTTCGCCGAAACCCAAGCAACCGCCATCTCTGTCCTACATGAAATGTATGGTATTGTCGTGCTCTTTCTTGCTCGATTTAACTGCGATGTACAATATTCTGCTCTCTCTTGCACACTGGCCGAAAATACGAGAGTAATGAATAAATATTTTTTAATTAAAAAATCCGTACATTCCTAACAGTTTAATTTAGTAATTTTGGTGTGAAAATGTCTATTCGATGATTACAAAAAATGTGACGTTTTAGTTTTCGTAAATAAGGTAGATATTTCATATTTTGTATGACAGGTAGACCTACGTTACATCACCGACACACATGAGTTAATGGAATAAGAGACAAATAATAGTTTTAAGATACAAGCTTTTGCCAGATTACATATCCACACATTTTAAAGACAAGTACACAAAAAAAAAAGATTTTGACAAGTGTGATATGCGAGGTATTGTTTTATGATGATCGATATGTTGAATTGATTTCAAAATTATTAAAATTTTCTAATCTAAATATATTTTCTATTGTACTTCACACTTGCGCCAAGCCCAATTACCCACATTCAATACCAATATTAGGTTAACATATCTAGTCCTTCCTGTAAGATGTTTGTTTTTTTAGCTTAAATCTCTCCAAAACACATGTTTTAGAAGTCATTATAAATAAAAAAATCTTTTTAACGATTGCTACTAAATTTAGATGTGGGGACCAGAATTTGAAGCTACTGCTCCATTGGTTAGAAGCATTTCTTGCATACAAATTGTCTGGTAAAATAGCAATAGGGTTCTTGGCTTGATATTGCATATACAGTTTCAACCTGTGGAGCGATAAATTGTTATTCTTACCGTAGATTGTTACTAATTGAATGAATGAATAAAGTTAATTATTCTTTTAATATTATTTGTTGACAATAATTGATATAATTTTGTAAATACGTATATTTTAATTACTTCTCATATTATTCGATAAAATCATGAAATAAGTCTGCGTATCAAAATTGTTTGCATTCATATTTAATACTCTGAATTACTTAATTTTACTTATGACTTTTTTCTTTTGATTTATGTACCTGTTGGTACGCCGTACCATTTTTTTTATTTAGAATTACAATTCCACTAAACTTCTCAATGTTAAATGTGTACTTGGATGCAATATTTATACAAAGAGAGGCATTAACTTCTCCGTATTGATGCAAATTAAACTATTATTACATAATTATATGTATTTCTCAATATAATCCCCTCCAAGATTAACTCAACTCAATCTTCCACATTGGAGATATCAAACTTTTGGAAATATGTAAAAGTCAAATAAGAGAGTAGCTTGTTGGTCTTGTGGTTAGAACTCTCGACTCGTGATCCAAAGGTCACGGGTTCAAACGCCACTCCAGACCAGCAAGATAGTCCTATTTTCGTAGCCCAAGTGTTTAGCTTAGTTTGAAAATAGTAAGAATATTGATGTGACACATATTGCTTGCTTCATAAATCTAACGTCTGCAATTTTTTCTCAGAGAAGTTCTTTGTTCATTTTTTAATAGTGCTCACTCGTAATTTGGACATGATCTAAGATGGAAACTCTGACAATTGAATTTCTAATGTATTTTCTTTTAGGACATAGGTAAAGGATTCGGAGAACTTGTGCTAAATGAAACGAGACAGTGTGTGTATACATATATATAATTTTATATATTCCATCCTGCTGACAATTTAAAACACCGTAATAACACAATCTTACATAGTTTAGCAGAAATTGGCCGAGCCATTTTTTTAATCCTACTATTGGTGTAATCAAAATACATGGGTTACCGAATACAGTCATAAAATAATCTAGCTTTTCCCTTTTCGTATCGCACTTTGGAAATATTTGTCGGCACAATAACAACGTTCATTGTTTAATGACATAACTGTTATTCTATGACTGTATCGTCCTCACAATCATTTTCACCTACTTAAAGTTACTTATAATTTGTATTCGAGGATACACTAAATAACATCCCCTAATTAGTGTTACCAAAGACAGTGAATGCAAGGAAGAGGGGGGAGGGGCAATTAAAGTTACGGTAACAATTATTACAATTCATACACAAGGAACAAGTGGATTTACAGATTTCTACACACATTTATAAGGAAATAAGCGATAAAGAGAAACGGGATTGTTCCATTTATTGCCCTTTTAAAATCATTTTTAGCGTGACAGATGGGACGAAGCTATCAATTTACAACCAATCGGATTTTTGAGCAAATTTCATCAATCCAATCAATTAATATCCAGATATTTAAAAAACGTGAAGAACATTCCTCGACAGTGTAATTTTTTCCACTCTCGGGGTGACATCCCCACCAGTCTCAGAATAAGATTTATTTTAATAATAGAACGATACAAAAAATTAAAATAGATAAAATTATTCATAAATAATTCATTATTAATCTATGAGTATATTATAATATGTTATAAAAGATTTCGTACTCTAATGACTGTCTTTACATTTACATAATGAGACTGTACAAAAATGGTTATGGAATTAAATCCGTCGACGAGCAGTTATGTCGGGGAGGCAGTGGGGGGCGCTCTAACATCGGCAAGACTATGTTTCAAACTAATTGCGATAATAATCTCATTGGCGTTTGGTGGATATGTTATAAAAGTAACAAACTAGTGTTATGCAGTTCTGGTTCTCTCGCAAAGCCGGGTCGGGGAAGCTAGTTTAATCTGGACTAGTTTATTCTAACTCTAATATTACTTTTCTCACGATTAGAATATTATTTTTTACGTTGCCGAGCTTTCTTGGAACGTACAATGCTGCTAACCTCGGGAACGTTCTAAAGGTACCTTCGTTTAATATCAAAATATTTATAACGCAGCCACCGGCAAAATGCTTTACACGCTAATGTTTACAATATCCAATTAGGTGATTTATAAAAATACCATCAGTTCAAATGATAAAATGAGAGATATACACGGTATACTAGAGCTAGCAGCAGAAACTTGGCCGGTAGATTCCTGCCTATGTTATGAGTCTAAAATGTTCAAACAACCATGACCTAATATCAATATTTATGGAGATACGCAATATTAAAGTTTGAATTTTTTTTTCAATATTCCTGACTTATTTTTTGCCAAAAGATGGACTATCATTACAGTACATCATTACAATTGTGAAAAATTCTTTTGCTTCAATACAACTTAAATAAAATTATAAAAACCTTGTAAAAAATAACCTTTTTAAATTTTTGCAAGGTTTTTACCATTTTATTTGAATTACCATTAAAGCGAATGAATTTTTCATAATCGATATAAGTTACAGTTATGATGGTTCAACTTTTTGCAAAAACAAGTGAGAAATATTGAAAAAAAAATGCAAATTTTGATATTGCATATCTCCATAACTATTGATATTAGGCCGTAGTTGCTTGAACATTTTAGACTCATAACATAGGCAGGAATCTACCGGCAAAGTTTCTGCTGCTAGCTCTGGTACACCCTGTATACGTGTTGTAATTTTTCTAGAATATGATTCATAGCTATGTTTCATATAATTTTCTAAACGGGACATTTAAACTGCCAAAAATAAAATGTTACGATAAGTACGCCACTATTAGGATGTACTGCAGACGAATAGTATAAGAACCCTTCTTATGCGAGCTGATAATCTTTCCTTCACAATAATGTAGTGTCTGGTATGGCATCCACCGTATCAACATCGCACGAGTCCATCGCCACACCGTCACGGGCCTTCGGCATACCGTCAGTGTTCATAAAATATGTACGTTGAATCCATTCCAATCCATTCCGTTAGATCACCACCAAAAAATAAGTGTGGTTTATAAGTTGGCTTGACTCGTTGGTAAATTGAGATGTTTCACTCTTTACTGTTACAAAACCAACATTTAGCATTAAAACTATTGGAAACATACGCGAGACGATGAAACCGAAGGTTTATAAAAACAAGAAATTATTAACTCAAACTGCGGAACAAAACTTAAACTATAATACATGCTTTACTACACAGCTAACGATAATATAAACGTAGTTATGTTATTATTTATAATAATATAATACAAGTGATAAAATAACAATAATCGCAAACAAGCAATAAATATTTTAATATTAAAGAATATAAATATTATTAACATACAATGATGACACGCACCCGCTCATTCCAAATTAATTTTGATTAACGAGACCCAAAATTTTCCACTCCGTTATTTAATAAGTGCAAAGAATGATTTTTCCACATTTTTACGGACGACACTTTCAACTATGGAAAGTACAATTGTACAGTGCGGCGTGGAATGGAGTATAAACACCAAATGAATAAGCGGGCGCAACACTAATACTAAAAATACATAAATAAAGTTTTAATCAAAAAGAGGTATTTCCAAAAAAAGAATTCAAATTACTTTGAAATATTCACTACGCGAGAGTTACAATGAATCCGAGTAAAAACATATAAATTAACTATACATTTACAAATACATACATCGATTCAATATTATTTATTTTTCAATAAGTTTTGCCTATCTACCCGGTCAAATTTCAATGAAATGTGTCGAGAACGACGATAATAATTATAAATTTGGCACATACCAAACACACAGACACGTTTACAATTTAGAAAATAAATGGCAGCATTAGTTGCTGGTTCGTGTTGTCTCACACAAGTACTTCTAGATTAAAGTTTAATTTCCAAATAATATCCAACATCAAAGTACACAGGAATATTTTTAAGACTGGCACAATATGATAATATTGCTTCCCTTTCCATCAATCACTTATTTATTCCTTATTTACATCGCGCTACGTGAATTCACTTCAATTGTCCCACAGTTCCAGATGGGCCGGCTTAACTAGATAAAATGAGGTTTATATTTTTGTAGAAATGTAAAAAAGATATTGTAAATCAATTACAAAATATTTAATATATGTAGTTTTGGAGAGTAGTACAAATTTACATACAAAACAAAATTAATTTTGCATCTAGCGAACACGTATAAAAGGGCAAGAATTTTCCACATGAAAAAACTACATCAAACAATCTAGGCCGATGAATATTTACAGGTAGTATGTCGGGGCGAGGGGGTGAAGATATGGTTTGTGTATGAAAACATTGAATAACTTAAATAAATTATCAGTTAGATTTGAGCATTGTTTTTCTTCTATAACAGGTAATAGGTACGTGGGGACTCGGCTTAGTAAACTAGCATTTGTGTGCGAGAACATCACTATACAAGTGTGCCGTGAACACTATCAAAACTTGAGCCGAATTATGTCTTTGAGTTGTTCAAAAATTTGTGCTTTTTCACACAATTGTACAATTACTAATGAGGCGAGAGTCAAAGAAAAGCTAAATAAATATACATATATTGATGGAAACTCAGAGATTCTCTGCCATCAATTGTAAGTACTGAGTTTAAATATTTGTTGTTAATAGTTGATCTACGCTCCATTCAAATTACAAATCTTATTTTTCTTTTCTTTTATTCTTGCGAGAGGTTTGTTCTTTTACACTACAGTTTTATTTCCATCAGAATAAAAATTGTACGTAAAATGAAAAGAATTTTTTTTTAAGGTACCTAATATAAGTAGGTACATGCACGGAATGGATGTTGAGAATGCTTTAAAACTTTCAGCTATGAATGTCAGTAACTATTATCTTTCCAAACTGAAGTCATCTCTTGCGCCACTTTCCGCGATAACCTTTAATATCATACGAGGTCAGAAAGGTATGATTTTCTTTTGGTTCATTTTGTGTCAATCCATTGAGAAAAACATATATATTGGATCTGTCCATATGGGATAGAGCAATATGGTGTTCTATCCTCTCTGCCTACCCCTGCGGCGAAAAGGCGAGATGGTTGGTTAGTTAGTTTTGTTCACTAACACCATATGTGAAAAAAAATCTGTCCTCGGAGTATTTTGATGCACATCTTTGTTTTGTCGTCAATTTGGCTTCCATACTGCGTCATTCCGTTGCATAAAAATGAACATAAAAAAAAAATGGCGTAATCCTTTCTGCTCACGTTGCCACACCCGTCCTCGGATGGAAAGATGTACGACATGAGAAAGGTCCCGTTACTCCGTGATTCTGTCGTCTGCTCCCCGGTCTGGCGCTGCGCCGTGTCGTGCTGGGCAGGACCCCCTTCATCAGCTGTGGTGATCGGGCAACTCCGAATCCTGGGCCGGTACGTCCATGGTGATGGAAGTCAGCAGGTGCTCAGGGAAGGGGACTTGTCGCATGCGTGCCGATATCTTTTTCTGCAATATTATACATTTATTTAGTGTCTGCAATTGTGGGTAGAGTGGAGATTCCAACTAGTAAAATGTATTGGGAGGAAGGAATATTGAGAAGTGTAAATGTACAAAAATAAAATGGCCGTATCGACACATGGTTTCGTATGTAATAAGCACAAAAAAGAAAAGAAAGATGATTTTTTAACTATTCGAAATTCAGGGAGCTCAAAAAACATTTTGAATTATGCGGAATCCCGTTAATTCGAAATTCAAGGTAGAAAAAAAATCACAGTGCGATTGGGAAATTCTAATGAAAAAAGCCTTCCTTTTTGTGAAAAACGTCTTTTTGCATATTTCAAGAAATCATTTTGAAAATGCAATATTTATTATGCTAATACAAATGTTGCGACATTTATATCACTAAAGTTATTGACAAATTCGTTGTTCTTATTTTTTACAATTTAGTCAAATTTAAAATGTATTGATTTATGGCACAAGAGGCTAAAAATTATTTTGAATTATGAATTACCGGCGTTTTCGAATTATCGGGGTAAATCTACTATGAAATTAATATTTTAGGCCTTGTGCATTTTAAAAATTTTGAATTATGACAAATTGCAAACTATCGGGATTTTACTGCATAAGTGAAATTTTTTTAATGTAAAGAAAATAATTTTTTTAAATAATAGTTGCATGACATCGACGAAAAAAAAAAACTAAAAGATCACGATACCTACTGTACTCTACTGGTCTCTTAGGACAGGATGGCAATATATTTGTGCAAATAATAAAAATTCCCTGACAATAATACGAAGACAGAGTCTAAGAGAGGCGTGAGTTACGAAAGGGCCAAAAATATTTAAAGGTAACCTTTCTCCTGAAGGGGAAGCAGCCGGTGTCCTCTTCCGGGGGCTCTTGGAGCACCACCAGGTCGGGGGTAGGGGTGTCCCCCTCGCCCCAGCGGCTCAGCTCAGAGTAGCACTCTGTCTCGATCATTTCGTGCTGCCAGGGGATGGAAACAGAGCCCGTGTTGAAGCGGGAGTAGAATGTGTCATCGGCAGCGTCCAAGTTGACACCCTTCACCGTCGAGAACTGCTCGATATCTAGGACGTCTTTCGCGTACACCGCGTGTGGCTGATGTTAACAGATAAAATAAATCATATATTAAATATAGACACGCCTCATTGTACTTTCAGTATTAAATTGTGCGTGATAAATGATAAAGTAACTAAGTACCACGAAATACATGAAGGACACTTCACGAGGGTGGGCGCGATCAAAAAGCCCCGCGCATTATTAGTTTTTTATAACTTGTTATGTGTATCGATGTATCGATTTATGGCACAAGGGTCAAAAAATTAGTCACATTACGAATTAACGGAGTTTTTTTCTATCTTGTGTAGAAATATTATATACAAAAAATATTACCGACTGGTCACTAATAAAAATAATGTATTTAATATTTACATTTTTTTTTTAATGTATTATTTATTTACGCTTCAACAAGCCAAGAGGCCCAATTACAGAAGCGAAACACCCAGGCTTGAGTTAATCACAAAGATTAATTGTGTCCTCACCGGGAATCGAACCCGGAACCCTCAGTGCGAGAAGCCATTGTCATACCCGTACGTACAAACACACGGCGATAGCCGATTACTTAACTGTTAGTTAAATGTGATTGTAAAAGAAATAGGTTGCATCAATATTATTATTGGGTTTTTGTAATTTAGAGAAGATACTTGATAAATAAAAATAATATAAAAAATTAAAGGTTGTAAGCCCATCGTATATAAGACTTCCATACATGTTTCTCACATAAATAACTTCATCCATGTGAGACTTCTATGATTTATCTTAATTAATATAAAAAACACTTACATCAGGTATGAATGGTGCTTCTACCATACCGGCTTCTAATCTTCTCCAATTCACCGGCCTGAAACAAAGCGAATTGAAAGATTTAACAAATGTCCACTGTAAACGCATATTTCGGCTTTTTTTTTCGAAAATGTGGGTTTTTATTATTCATTTATATCAAAATATATATGCCAGACTACAATTTTTTTAGGATGATAACTAAGATAAAACCTTTGTTTTTATATAAAAACAATAAACTGAACATTATTTACGATAATTAATAAAATACACATAAGCATTAATCGACAGGCCGTGGCCAAAAAATTTGTTTTTAGTTTCTTAAAAAAGATCAATTGTTACTGAATATTTATATGTATGCAGAATGTTTTTTGCACGTGTGAAGCTCGCATTACGGTGTACTGTACTAGACAGTCTGTACTAAAATAATTGAGAAATGTTCAATATTAATAAAGTTATAAATTTTTGATAATTTTGAAACGCTTTTTATTCATACAAAGAGATGATTTTAAACAATAAATTGTATTTACTCCCGCGCTTTGAATCTTCAACCACCATTTAAAAGTTGGGATGCCTTGGGTGTTTCCGTATAAATTCGGGATTTTGTTCAAGACAAGACAATGAGTCTACGTGCCGCGCATGCGCGTATCTTGGGTGTATATTGCGTTGGCGCTCGGCATCGAAGAATATAAATAATCATCTCTTTCTAACAAAACCTTCTTGTCTAGCAACGAATATGTAAATATATAGTAGCTTGTTGGTCTTGTGGTTAGGACACTCGCCTCGTGATCCAAAGGTTGCGGGTTCGAATCTCAGCCCAGACTAGCAAGTTAGTCCTATTTTCATAGCATAAGCATTTAGATTATTTTGAAAATAGTAAGAATATTGATGTGACACGTATTCCATGTTCGCATCTCTATTTAAAAAAAAAATATATATATATAACGAAAGTGCAATGTTTATCCAATATTGGGTTCAGACGGTGTTTCGGTCACGTCTTGAGAGAGAGCACGATCTATCAATGCAATATGTCAAATTTGACAGTTGGCAAAACAAACATCCAGCCTTAAATATTCATCACGTGTCCCTCAGCAGAATATACCTACTGATATGAAAGTTTAGAGGGAAATATATCTATTTAAGTCTTAAAAATATCTAATTTGATTTATCATAATATGTAAATAGGAATATTTTAAATTAAATTCTTTATTAAATGTTATTTGTATTCTCTGTAATTGACTCGAGTAATGGTACCGCATTCCAGGTCCCATGAAATAGAACATTTTTCCTCAAAAATGTACTGCATTACAATTCAATGTTTATGTTTATTCAATGTTACAAAGTTTACAATTTTATAGTGTTTACAAAATTAAATTAAGCTTTTTTCATTGTTGCTGAGAGTCTTGGCAGCAAGTAAACACTAAATTGATTTGATGCCCTGCATGCTACACTAGTAGTTTACTGTATTATAGCAGACAATAGAGCAAATCTAACAATGTAAATGTAAACAAAGGTGAGGATGTAAAATATGTGAATTAACTGAATTTAATGAATTAACAGTAATTTGAAACAGTAACTAAAACTGTATTATAAGGTACATTTTTTATCAAACATTATCTATGCTGAGTAACAGTGGAACCTTGCAACTTTTAATGATTGAAAATCAAAACAAAACGGAGACACACCTGAAGAAGGGGTGCTGCTTGACCTGCGCGGCGCCTCTCCTCCCAGCCCGACAGCCCAGCCGCTGCTGCCAGCGCTTGGCCAACAGCTGCTGGCAGAGTGACTTGCCCGCCTCGCAGAACTTGTTGGAATATTTCTCCTGCTCGTCCTGAAAACGCAATTGTATCACTTCAGTTTTTACTAAAAATCAAATGTTGACAGGTTATTAAAGCTATCCTGGAGACATATCATTTATAACTTTGATAGTTGAACTTGTCTCCTGTACATAAAAGGGAATACACTTTAGTTGTAGAGATTATTTTTAATAGCTCTTTGTTACTTCTCCCATCGACATTCAAATCATCAAGGACAAAGGTTTTCCAAGTGGTTCCAATGTTTTATGTAATGTTCCGTACAAGATCTGAGCGTTGTGCAGTGTACAGCTCGCAGACGCGAGTTCTGACAAAAGTTGGTACCTCTGAAACGGGCCTTTTCGTCGTTGTTGGAAGGGGATAAATCGCAGGTTAGAACAAGTGAGGTGTTTGGACCGCTAAAGATTCGTATATGTTTTTTTGTATTAAATTATTTTGGACAATTGGACACTTACTTTACGATCCATCTTGTATTTATTTTGCGTTGGCAATTTGTATTTTTGAATCTTGTATTTATTTTGTGTTTTGGTAATTTGTGTTTTTATTAAATCTCGAAAATAAATTGATGGAATGTTTTGGAAGGTGGCTTCGACACGGTATTGTCACCGTTCGTAGCCACGACAGTGGGAGTGGGGATACGAATTGTTTGTAAGCACCCACCCTATTGGTTGACACAACGGGTGGGCGCAGTGGCAGCCTGTGATCCCGGTACTTGTTGACAAACACAAAATAAATATGACAGCAGAAGCCCCGGGAAGCCTACTCAGACTCAAACATCTCAACATTTCTCTTCTCTCTCCCTCCTGCTCGGCTCATGCTTTGGATCGGGAAGTCTGGGCTACTACTCACTATATTACGATTTGAAAGCAAAACTCCCCAGATGTTTCCGTTCTCGCTGTTGGGATAATCCATAGCACAGCCGGCTATCCACCCTTGTTACAGTTCTTTGTTCGGCGCCCGAATCCTGTCCGCGCCATGTAGGTATATTTATATGGATACCTAAAATAGAAGAAGAGAAAGGAAGGCGTAAGTTACCTTGACCCTCCTATCCACCTCCTCCCGCTTGACCTTCTCCTTCCGAGCCCTGAAGGGAGCCTGGCCCTCTATCATCTCGTACAGCAGGCAGCCAAAGGAGAACCAATCAGGAGAGAAGGCATACTTCTCGTTGTCTATCACCTCGGGAGCTGAAAGTACATCAATTCAATGTGAAAATCGCAAAATATTTTTAACATAAGAAAACCTGTTTTTTTTTTGTATTGGAGACTTATTTCACGTTTTGTCAAAATGATCCATTTAATATTTGCAAATGAAAATATGGTACAGTTATATCTTGCCATAGTTAGACTTTTAAGGTCGGTGGTCCAGTAATTCTCACATGGTTCCGTAGCTTGTCATCCAATGTTTAGAAAGCCACACTACAATATATTGGAGAAGGACTGTTATATGTTATATCTCTGTACAAAGGAAAAAGGTTGCGCATGGACCGTGCAAGCTATGAGGTCATTATTGACCCCTGTTAATAAAGTGTACGGAGATTTTATTAAATTGCTTTCAGCAGGCATTTTTCAGCTGTAATTATTATGGTGTTGTCCAGTAGGCTTTTAAAATATTTCCCTATATGTATATAATGTTGCTATGCAAATGCGGTGTTATTTTGTGGTAAGAATATGTATTTTTGTCAGATGTTACTTTCAAAGATAAAACTATGCTCGTGTTATTTTTTTGGTGCTCGTGTTTTTACTAATATGATTAATAATTTTGATGATTGGATATACATTTTCAATTGGGGATATAATAAGTTAAATAAAGAATAGAAAAACAGTCCGAAGTCTCACCCATATAGCCCACCGTGCCCACCCTCCCCCGCACCATCTCCCCCTCGGGGATGTCCACGGCCAGGCCCAGGTCACTGATGCGCACGTGCCCCGCGTCATCAAGCAGGATATTCTCTGGCTTACAGTCTCTGCACAAAACATAAATGTATTGGGATGATTTTCATTACATGATTTTGAATAGATGTTGGAGCAACAGGAAGATGATGTTATGAAGTCTAGGTAGCACAATTTTCTTAAAAAGTAGACAAAGAGGAAAAATAACCTTTCCTGGGTTAAAAACAAAATTTAAATAGGTACATAATACATAGATTCACAAAATTATTTTGCTCTTTTTGAAGAAAATTAATTTTTATTTCTTATACGGAACTTTTTATCTGGGCGAATTTGTTGTCCAACCACCGAGGATAATTGAAAATCTACTGAATGTAGTTATAAAAAATTAATGTATGATCTTAACAGTCATTACCATACATTAGACTCTCGATTATCCAGGGTGGTAGAGAAAAGTAATGACCCGGATGAGATTGCAACCTTGGGTAATCTCCGCAAAAAAAGTAAGAATATAATTACAATAAAAATTCATATAATGGAACAGTTGTATGTTACGAAATTATTGAATATATAAAAAATTATGAATATAATAAGAGACTAAAGTAGAAAATAATTATAAACATTAAATTAAAAATCACGGAAGTGAATTTTTAACTCCACAGCTGTCGCCGCATTCGCGCTGATTTTTTCATCCCTCCAATGGAAATTCATGAATCCATGCCTTTTTGTATCTTCTTGTCTTGTAATCTTGTAAACCTTGTAATCTTCTCTTCTTCTTGTAAACCACCGAGATGGTGTGTCTAAATCTCCAGTTAATTTAAATTGTTTACTTCGAAAAACTTTACTTTTGCCACACTTACATACTCTAAAACAGTTTAACATTGATGCATTGATGCGTGATAACACTGATGCAAAAGTTACTTACATGATTCTAATTTATTGAAATGGCAAAAAAATACACATAACCGCACAGTTATATGGTACGAAAATACAATATTGGGCATAAAACAAGGAAATGAGAAGAAATACAAAAGAGCACCACGGTCCATAAAACACGTGAAAATTTGTGCAATAGATGATGCGAGATAAATGTCTGTAAGTACTTCACATCTCAGCACGGAGAGGAGAAGAGAGAGAGAGACCCTCACAAGCCTCAGGGTAATAGTGTAGTGACAATGGCAAAAACGGCCCCCCGAGAAAAAAAAACCGGTAGGCCCTAATTTGGGGACTCTCTGGTCCCACTCCGGTGACTGTGGAGACTACTTCTCACATATTCTTTTAGTTACATATTTAGTCAATGCAATGTCAGATAATACGTAATCTATTCTACTCTGATAAAATGATGTAAAGAAGACTCACCGATAGACGATTCCCTGCAGATGTAAATGTTCCAGACCGCAGACCACTTCAGCTGCGTAGAACCTAGCACGGTGCAGTTCCAGACCCGGCGAGGGGCCGCCCATGTTGTATATGTGGAACTTCAGGTCTCCACCTATCACATTATAATAATAACATCATATTATATTTCCTTATTTGGAATAAAAAGTGATTGAAAAATCGAGTACAGTAAAACTATGTTAATTTGACCCCAATAATTCAAAATTTTTAAAACACGGCTTTTTGACTGCGCGCACTTGTATGCGGTGTCCGTTGTGTGTTTCGCGGTACCTTGCGGAATCCACTTTATCTATACATATTATGTCGCAATCCCTCAAATTGTAATTGGGAATCCTATGTGTGCTTTCTTCAGTTGGCTGCCGAATATGCGTGGATAGTTTTAATTTACGCTAATTTCTCATACTTGAATGCGTTTAAAATTGTTTTCACTATTTAAAATTCCTCTTTTGGTGTGTGTGATTGTGTTGTTAAAATGTTTAATTTTCTTTGTAAGAAGTCATTATTGACCTATCTTATTATTTCACGTATTTTTGGACAATTGTGTTTTTAATAACAGTGCTGTGTTTTGATGTGAGTCAGAAAGAAGGCGAAATTTAAAAATAATAGAATCGATTGAATATTGAAGAAGCCTTCAATAAATTCAAAGATAACTCTAAACATATTCTATTACGGGCATTCAAATGTGACAAAATTGAAAAAATATTTTGATTTTTTCGCGAGTGGAAACAGCAAATATGTCAATATAATATTGGATACTTTAAATACAAATGTTGTGATCTTTGTATCAGCTTAATAAATATTATCTTTTTGAAATGACTTCTTGACATATGCAAAAGTATACACGTTTCTCACAAAATTAACAGCTTTGTTCATGAGTTTTATGATTTTTGGCAAATTTCACAATCGCATGGTGACTTTTTTATTTTTTGGTACCAGAATTTCGAATTCGAATATCATTCCGCATAATTCAAAATGTTTTTTGAGTCCCTCGAATTTCGAATTAACAAGATTCTACGGTATTGAAAAAATGTAAAGCACATCATTTTGAGATTATAGCTATTTTTCTAAAATGTAATCATTGGAAGATCAGTCTCAGTAAACTTGATTCAAGAAAACATATTTAAAAAAAACTTTGCAGTAAACCTAAGTTGCTTGCGCATGATTAGAGCATTTAGTGCTTTGTTATCTGTATAGATTGATTGTATTGTCAGAAAGAGTTTGCACTCTCTATTGATTTGACAGTTAAGGAGTAACTCGAGCACTTACTTTCGCATTCGTAAAACAAGCGATAGCATTGCTCGTAGTTCAGTGGGAATGACACTGGCGTGTCATAGAGGTAGTTCTGAATTTGATTCCTGCTGAGTTTACTATACATCAGGAGCGTGCAGTGGGAACATCGCAGCATGACTTTTACGTAACCAATAATTTGGAAAAAAATCAGAATACAACATATATTTCGTAATATTTCTGTCACAATTATTATCGTATTCATATTTTGATATATCATAATTATCTGTCGCATTAATATTTAATTTCTATTTTTTTCCCAAAATATATGTTTACAAAAAAGTCATGCTTCAATGTTCCCACTGCACGCGCCTGCTATACATCTATGTAATTTTATCAGCCCCAAGTGTCTTTTTACTAAAAAGTAATAGGGCTTCTTCACCTGTTGTAGTGTTAAAAATTAAAAAATAAAATTAATAATTGGTCCTTAGATCACAGATTTTAGGAATTGTTATATGTTAGGGGTAGATCACACAGCAGTGCAGATCTACCCCTAACAATGAATATCTCACCGTTCATGATGGTGAGGACTAAGCAGAGGGCATCTTTGGTTTCGTAAGCGTACGCCAGGCTGACGACAAAGCGCGAGTTGATCTTCTGCAGTATCTGTTTCTCTATCAGCACCATCGCTTCTCCTTTCCGCTTCTTTATTCTCTTTTTCTCCAGCTTCTTGCAGGCGTACATTTTACCGGTCGCTCTCACCTAAAAATGAATTATTACGATTTTTTAAAATAAATCCAATTTACAATTACACTTCATTTGATATCAGTTGGATTAAGCGACAATGTAATAAAAAATAAAATAATTTAACAAATTTTAATTATTATACCTATAAATGCGGGGTATAAAAGCAAAGGCAACAATATCCAAAAAACACCGAGGATTACTAATTTAAAAAGAGCTGAATTCTAGATTTTATGCATCTATCCCTTCCAAAATCATATTTCCTTTAAATTTATAGGCTATGTTTCCTATAAAATCTGGAATTCGGTACATAATAAATTAGTAATCCTCGATGACTGCATTAAATTTTTTTGGATATTGCCGCTTTTACTTTTATACCCCACGTATGTATGTTATTTCTGAAATAAAGTTTCCAAGTTTTCACAAGAGTAAAAATGTTCTCAGGTTTCACTGCCATTCAGAACTTCTATGTGTAGTTTTCCGGGATATTCTGACCTCTCGGACCGACGTTTCGGATCTCATTGCAGGGTCCATCATCCCAGAAAACTACGCACATATGTTTCACAACAGTTTTTATAAATAAATTGTACTTAATAATAATAGCTGTTCCGCACTGCCCTGGACAGGGAAACTTTCTCCCAGATGATCGCCGACGTCGGGGGGACCCGATAGGGCACACGAAGAAGAAATTAATAATTTAATACATAATTGGCAATTACGATTTATCCTTGTAGTAATTTTTTCATCACTGAGTAATATTCATGACAAATTTCAAAATTAATAAATAAAGTATACAGGGTTATTTGGAAAACATTAATAACCTCGCAGGGCTATACTCCTGCCTTGATTATGAGTCGAAAATGTTCAAGCTATCATGACCTAATGTCAATAGTTATGGGTTACAATATGGGTCAATAGTCAATAGATATGCGAGATCAAAGTTAGCATTTTTTTTTTCAATATTTCTTAATTATTTTTTGCAAAAAGTTGAACTATCATTACAGTAACTTATATTGATAACGAATAATTAATTTGTTTCAATACAAGTTAAATAAAATGATAAAAACCAATTGGAATTCAAAGGTTTTTAATATTTTATTTGACTTGTATTAAGGGGGGGGGGTAAGGTTTTTAACTTTTTTTTTTGCATTTTATTTTTAATTTTTTAAATGAATGTATAACATCGTAAGAATATTGTGTCAAAATTTCAAGTCAATCGGAGCAAAATTGACGAAATTATGAACATTTGAGCGATACTCAGACTGATTTTCTATACCTGCTCGGGCAGCTAAGAGACGCGCTCACCTGAGGACTACCGGACGTGCTATTTGCATTGGAAGAGTTTTGCGTAGACAAGGACAAACAGATGCTGATGATGAAAGCTCTTTGCCGTGTGAACATGGCATCGACGATTATGTGTAAGTATAAAATAAGTGTTGAGTTTTATTTTGAATTTTACAGTGTGCAAAACTTTAAATCGTTTTCCCCACGTCTCACGTTTTCAAAGTCGGTGTCCATCATAACTTCAAAACTACTGCACCGATCCTTTTGAAATTTTGAATACTATTTCTGTACATAATTTACAAGGTAACGCTGTCGAGTTTTTTTCAAATTTGTTATTAATTTTTATTTTTTAATAACAAATTAGTCGATATTTTTCGCAAAAAATCGCGTTTTTCCCTTCAAAGTGTTCCAAAAAATTGAAAAATTGAAATTTCAAAAAACCCTCCCAGCGTTACCTGGGAAAATCTATTATCTAACGAATGAACTTTGATTTCAGATGATTTAGCACCAAGTTATGATGGACACCGCAATTCTACTTTTTTCCGAGACACGTCCGAATAATTGCTGCCATTGCCGTATTTCTTAATATTTCGTCTTGAAAATTTTACACAATATTCTTCAAATATCATACTTTAATGTACTATTGGTTTTAATAAAGAGATTTTAACTGTGTCGTCACAAAAAAATCACAATAACATGCCTTTTTTTGTACGAATTAACCTTACCCCCCCCTTAAAGGGAATGAATTTTTCATATTCGATATAAGTTACTGTAATGATAATCCAACGTTTTACAAAAAATAAGTCAGAAATATTGAAAAAAAAATGCTAACTTGGATGTCGCGTATCTCCATAACTATTGGTATTATTAGGTCATGACAGCTTGAACATTTTTGACTCATAATCAATGCAGTAATTTAGTCCTGCGACGTTATTAATGTTTTCCAAATAACCCTGTATATACACAAAAAAAAAAATTATCTTAAATAATTTAAATTTCAAATTTATCTTTTTTAATCTTAAATAATTTAAATAAAAAAATCTTAAATAAATTAAACACAAGTTTTTAGCAGAAGAGCGACGCAAGAAAGGGTCCCATTGCAATTCCTTGTGTACGCACACAAGCACAAATGTGTGATTTTGAAGAAACTTTATTATAAGTTATGGGCATTTTTAAATAATCAACAATGTGAGGAGAAGAGCCCTTCACAATGCTAATTTTTTTTGATGCATCACCAATTAACAATCTCAAAGCATCAACCATCAGCAAACGCAATCATCAATTGCTACTAATTCAAGTGAGAGAATTATACTCAAATGTAGCATAGCATTTCTAGATAATTTCATCCTGATCAACAGAATTAATTAATCCATCTTCATTCAGCTTCTGAAGTTCTTCTGTACACCCTCAAATGCAAAATATTGATGTCATGCATTGAAACGTATGACATCAATATTTTGTATGTTTTCACATGTCACAATGGTCTCCCGGAACCAGGATAGACTCTCCGTCACCAGGTGAACTCTTATCGCTAGATGCATACCACGCTGACACATTACCGATATGTCCATGTAGGAATAATATTAAAATAGAAATATATTATATATTAAATCCATAAAATGATAACCTTTGTTTTAATACCACTTTATTTTCATTAAAAAAGTTTTAATTATTACATTTTCGACGCTTACTGCGTCATCTTCAGTAATAAAGAATAAACAAACACCTAAAAGGAATAAAGATCTTCAGCATAAACTCGGAGATGGCTGACCTTGCAAGATCAGAAGGTTATCAATTCACCCATGACAACGTAGAGGTACTATAGACATTTTAGAAAATTTAGAAATCAATATTAACAATAGTAATACACTTAACATTCAAATACCCTATATTACATCCCCCCTCTTGTCCATATTAACCCCACCCCGCAAACCAACCCCTTCCCACCACTCCACTCCCACACCAGACCCGACAAGTAGTCATTAGTCGTAAGCGTTGAAAACGTTATAATTAAAACTTTTAATTAAAGTGTTATAGTGAAAAGAAAACAACGTTGTTATTTTTAATTTCTTAAAAATATATCACAATGAACTTCCACAAAGTTTGCCACGATAATTTCAGGACATTATTTTCATATTGTTACCGACCGGTTTCACTTCGAGCGTAGCTTCATCAGGGTATGTATATATAATCAATAATATATTGTATTGATTATACATAAGACGATGAAGCTACGATTGTAACAACGAAACCTGGTCGGTAACAATACGAAAATAAAGTGGTATTAAAACAGAGGTTATCATTTTATAAATGTAATTATAAAGTTCCACCACCAAGTGTATGCTTCTTTTGAAAAAAGATGTTCATAAGGTATCAAGATGGACAAATACGCATCTGAGGTTATCAGTAGTGGTTACCTGGCAGGCGCACACCTCACCGAAGCCACCCTTGCCCAGCACCCGGTACATTCGGAAGGTCTTGTAGGTCACGGGCTGCGCCTCCAGCCACTTCCACTGCAGGTAGCGGTGGAAATACATGGAGACCTGGAACTCGCAGAAGGGGGCCCCGGCCAGGAAAGCCTTCACAGCCGCCACGCACCCTGAGAACACATCCTTGGGGGCTCCTGCAATTAAAAGTTATTTTGTTAACGGTGGTCTCAAAATATTGTCTTTATTTATCAGGAAAGCCAACATTATAACATGCACAATACCAGTAGTTAGGTTGTATGTAAATATATATTTTGAAAAAAAATTTATTTATGTGACAGACATCAATCTGAATAATGCAATAGTAAAATTAGGAAAGATGTAAGCCTAAGAGATAGAATTAGAAATGACGAAATTAGGTGCAGAACTAAAGTAGTGGATATCATGGATTGTGTAGCGAAGCTAAAATGGCAATGGGCAGGACATGTTGCAAGGCAGGATGCTACAAGATGGCCTCCCAGAGTTCTGAAATGGAGACCTTGGGAGAACAAAAGAGGCATCGGAAGACCTCAAAAGAGATGGTCCGATGATATAGTCACTGTGGGGGGAAAGAAATGGCTACAATTAGCAAACAACAAGGGAGGATGGAAAGAGAAGGAAGAGGCCTATATCCAGCAGTGGAGAGACAAAGACTAATGAAGAAGAAGAAGTACATATTTTACTGCCATTTAACTCTATTCAGGTACACCTTATTTCAAAGTTCTGCAGTATAATAGTATTCACAAAGTTTTGCCATATAATACTTAAAGTATTCAATACATAGAGATAGGCTAGAGCAGATAGATAACTGTCCTCACTAGTAAAAATCAGGAAAATTTAATATCTGGGTCACTTTTCATTTCATACTGCGAGGGGAGAAATATCACTTGCTACAACTAATATTAAAAGGCAAGACAGAGGGTCGCCGAGGGACTGGTTGGAGACAGATGTCTTGGCGAAACATATGAGAGTGGACCGGTATAAGAAGCATGGGGGAACTGTTCAGGGCAGTGCAGAACAGAGAGACCTTCACTTGAGTGATCGCCAACATCGGGAAGACCTGATAAGGCATTCAAAGGCATGTACTCCAATAATATACAATAACCTGCCATTAGATGTAAAAGATGACTTTATTGAAGGGTCTAATATAGTTGGGGCCGCACCAACCCATGCACACTTGGCGTAGCTGAAAATACTTTGACGAAGGCGTAGTATACCATTTTTGGAAGACTGAGATTTATGAAGCTGTGTGGAGTTCCAAATGTATGTATCGGTTTTCTAACTTTAGAGCTTGAACATTCGATGTGCGGAGCCTTTTATTCCATATATACAGAGTGTACCAGAGCTAGCAGCAAAAACTTTGCCGGTAGATTCCTGCCTATGTTGTGAGTCTAAAATGTTCGAGCAACCATGGCCTAATTTCAATAGTTAAGGAGATATGCAATATCAAAGTTTGCATTTCTTTTTTCAATATTTTTTACTTATTTTTTTGCAAAAAGTTGAATTATCATTACAGTAACTTATATTGATTATGAAAAATTCATTTGCAAAAGCGAATAAAATGTATAAAAATACAACAAAGTTATTTTTTACAAGGTTTTACCACTTTATTTAAGTTGTATTGAAGCAAATAAATTTTTAATAATCGAATTAAGTTACTATAATGATTCAACTTATTACAAAAAATAAGTCAGAAATATTGGGAAAAAAAATGCAAACTTTAAAATTGCATATCCCCATAACTATTGATATTAGGTCATGGTTGCTTGAACATATTAGACTCATAACATAGTCAGGAATCTACCGGCCAAGTTTCTGCTGCTAGCTTTGGTACACCCTGTAGAACGTTTTAAAGTATATTTCTAATATGGAGTCTTTCTAATGTTTTAACTTTCCGTATAACATAACTTCAATCAAATCTTTGCGAAAGTTCAGACGAAATAAGAAAGATCATAATGTGACTTAAAAGAAAGCACGCACAAGAGGTGATGTTCACACGCTCAAATTATTAGTTTAGAGAAAAAAATTCATCAGCTTGTTAAAAATAAATAAACTGTAAATTTCATTTGTGGTGAAAATTGCATTTTCTTCTTCCTGTATGTACAGTATATAAATATGTCACGATATGATACTCTGCTACTGTGATTAATAATGTAGATAAAAATAAATTATTTAAAATATTTCGTGACAAAGTATTGACAAACAAAAAACTGAATGAATCACATAAAATTGCCTTTAACCGATGGAGCGCCCGGCGCTGGTGTTGGTGCCCGATGTTTGCCAATGACCCCGCATTATCTGGGTTCACCGAGGTCGGCGCTGGGAAAACATTGAATTTCAATCAACCGATGGAGTCACACAAACACTTGGCAGACACGGAGACGAAACGAGAGCAGTCTCCACATATTATTTGTCTTCCCGTATACACAGATAACAAATGTACATAATACACGCTTTTTATCCACTTATTTTATTTTTAATACATCGCTACCACTACCGGTGCAACGTTTGCATTGACGTCAATGCTATCTTCTTTCAAATTACCATTTCCTTTTTGAAATATTGTTAACTTTTTCCGCAACAACAGCTGAGTAACCTTTTGTATAATAATATTACATTATTGCCGAGTATAATATTACATTGAATCTTGCGAAAAAGATACTATTTCAAATGCCAAATAAAATATTAAAACAATGTATTTTTTTAGGACATCTTTATATCCCATCAAATGTATTGATGATAGCCGTTCCTACATATTAGATCTCTAGTTCCGTGGACAAGTATATTGATCAGACAATTAACCCAAGATATGAGCGTGGGAGACGAATAATGAAACCACTTGACCACACTTGTGAAATATTATACAGTGCTGGCCAACCACTTGAAGAAATATTCACGAGTGTTGTGTTTATCTCTGTCCACACACTCTCAACATTTTACAATATTAAAAATCAAAAGAGAATGCTACAACTTCAACTATCCATTAATTTGGGATTTGTATCTGATTGTACCGATGATTGATAACAAAGATATAACTGTTATCTAGAGCCGATGGTTTCCTGTCAAATTGTGAAAAATTAGTTGTCAATCATCGATGCAATCCGATAGTCGTCACTAGCCTCGACATTATCTGCTCATCACTGTCTTGGGCTAGTGCTATACTATGCCGATCTTCCATCGCCGAACTTACATCACATCAAATTGGCAAAGCAAATGAACCGACCGATCGTCCATGCAGTGTGTTTAATAAGCATATATTATATGGAAAGAAATATGATTGGCAACGGAAGATCGTCGTAGTGTGGCACTGGCCTTGGACTCCCCCTCGATCTCGATTTTGTTGGTTTGTGTATTAGGTTTTTGTGCATGATACGGGACTCGTCTGCTCTCACTACATGTTTTCTTGCTTTCACTTTCCCCAGGATATCTATGGGGCGGTAAACTGTTCCCAAAAATCCAGGTTCTTTAACCTCAATTCTTCAGTGTATCTTGTATCGGCCGTAAACCTTGCACAGGACTTTATTTTCAAAAGCCTGCTATCTATTCTCTCATACTAAAGTGAGAGATCAAACTTCATATTCATATAGAGCGACGAGTGCTGTATAAAGTTTAATCTTTAAATTCTTCCGTGACTGAGTTTCCTAATTTTGTCCCACTATTTGTACCATAATTTCTTCACATTCTACTAATTCAAAAGATTGATTTCTTGCGACGATAATGATGGCGGTGTCCTTGTTCTTCGTAGTACTGCTCTCGAGTCCCACTTCTCTACCATACGTTGTAAGGCAATCCATGCACATTTTGGCAGTCAAAGGTTTACTGCTAATGAAACATGTATCATCCACATAGTCCAATCATAATATCTACACTGTTGTTAATCTCAGTTTGCTATTTTCTCATAAAGTACTCCACAATCAGATTAAAGAGTGGTGATAGTGGATCTCCTTATCCAAGACCACTACTGATTTGGAAGGAATCTGACATGTTGTTAGCGACTCTCACTCCGCTGCAGCCCTCACTCCACATCATTGAGGAGTTTTATAGGTGCTGCCAATTTTTTGGAGTACCCAGTTCAACTGGTACTTATTAGTTGTGAGATCTTTGAGTCATAGATCTTCTAAAAGTCGAAGAAAACTTGGCACAGCATGTGCCATTCCTTTTCCATTATCTATTGTATCTAGTCTAAAACGGAGGGACCACCCTGATAGTCTCTTACAATGTCCCTTAAAATTCTATTTTTTTGTTTTAATGTTGATAAAACCTTCTACGCTGTAACAATCATTGTGATCCCTCTTTAGCCAACGCAGTCCCTTTTATCTCATTTTTTTAGATCAGGATTATCACTCTGAGTCTCCACCTGCCAGGAAGACGCTGTGTTGTATTTTTAAAAATGATGGATCGATAAAGAAGGTAACACAGTGGCCAGCAAACAACTGATGTAAATGTAATAGGCGAGATTCTTACCCGACTCACCGGCTGCCTTCTCTCGACAGCCCTCGATGAGGTCCTTGTCCAGCACGTCCAGCACACCCTCGCCGTCGCCCCCGTCGCCCACGCACAGGTGAGCCTTGAGGAACTTGTCGGTGACGTCGGTGGCCGACTCCACGCGAGACTCGTCGGGTTCCAACTCATAGCGCTCCACCTGAAAGGGTAGAAGCTGTATTTGTGGACATCACACGGAGACTGATTTATCCAGAATGTTAAGCCATTGTCAATCAATAACAATTTATATTTCTTTTTATACTAATAATAAATTAAAAAAATACATATTAAATAATAAAGATAAGGATAATTTTTAAAAAAAATCTAAATTAATTTGTAATGATTGTGATTATTTTTATATAGGAAAAACGTGTAGAAATTTTGAAATTAGAATTAAAGAACACTTAAGGTGTTTAAATAGTAATAATTATTCTGAATTTTCTAACCATCTTTTGGCTACGGGTCATTCTTTTGATATTAATAAGGGTTTACAAATTTTACTTACAAATTATACAGAATCACAATTTGATAAATTAGAAATTTTGGAAATAAGGAAGTGTAAATAGTAAATTGAATATTATAAATAATCAGGTCCTTTTTGCAAATAGTTATCTTTTAAATTTATTTTCATATTAATTAGGTACTTTATATTATTATTTTCTATATTTAACTTTTTAATATTTTGATCTATACTTCGATTTTTAAATATTATTTTTGTTTTCCTGATGAAGAAGCCATTGGCTTTGAAACATGTTGATTTTTTTCAATAAATAAGTGGTTTAAACAAAGTTAATTTATATTAATAATAACAATTTAATTTCTTAAATATTACATGTACGCAGTTAAAAAAATGTACTAATAATACAGAGGCGATAGGGGAGATACAAATATTAATAAATTAGTCCACTTCCGAATGACTATACGAATTATTAATTGATATAGCAGTTACTTTGTGGTGTGACATGATTATCTTAATTTAAACTAAATTGAAATTTGTGATATATAGGAACTATACACAAAATTACTTGTGGAGATTGTGATAGTAAATACATTGACCAAACCACGAGAAACCTAAATATAAAAATAAAGGAACATCTCTGTTGTTTAAGGAATAACAATTTCTCAGTTTTCGCCAACCATATAATTAATACCAACCATTCTTTTGATAATCACAGACTAAAACTACTAAAGGTTTGATAATGATCGAAATCCAAAAGATCTTGAATTCTGAGAAAAAACTCATAAACAACATCACATTCTTACGAAAATCTCCGCTTCTCAGCATCTTCCCCTTAAAGACCAAACAAAAAAACCACCCCCACTACTCCACGACCCGTTACTCTACTCAAATATTTTAATAATTTCTGTATTTAGGTTAGTTATAAATTACGCCGGATGATGAGAGGGACTGCTCCTCTCGAAACTTTTTACAAAGTTCAATTTAGTTTAAATTAAAATGACTATATGAATGACTAAAAATTCATTTTCGTAGGACAAGTGTCAATCGTGTACAGGTAGATGTTCATATATTTAACCCATTTCCAGACGATTACCAGTGATGCAAGTTTCTCCAAGTATGCAGCATGGTTTTGTGAGTACATGCTATCTCGCTCAACACGGCACAGGGAACAAATTAACTATTAGAATTAATAAAAGATTCTTATCTCTTACAAAGTGTAACCCTAACCCCGCTTCTGTTTCTCTCCTTCGATCATTTTCCATTCTTCACCCCTGACAAACTTTCAATTTCATTCAAGCCAAAAGTTGATAATATTTGTTTCCCCTAAATGGCGTTACAGTGCGCAGTATGATGAGGGGCGAGGAGTAACTTACGGCATCCAAGAAGTTGATGTATCTGTAGTACTGCGGCCTCTTCTTCTCGCAGAAGTACCGGAATAGCAGCCTTCCGATTGGCTGCTGGTCTACCACATAGCTGTATCTCACATCTGAAAACAACAAGATTATTTAATTTTAAAAATGTTATTTATGATCTAAGTGAATGATTAGGGACAATCAAAGGGCAATGATAATGGGAGATGCTATTAGTAATTAACGTCTGAATATTTTTGCTTTGCTCTTAAATTCATTAATACTAGCAGTTAAGCTTGCTTGCTTCTAGACCTTGCGGGGATGGCCACACTGCTCCAAATATGAATCCAGGTTCCAGCATTTAATTTTTCAATTTTATTATTTGATATTTCTGTATTTCTCTTGATTTCATTTATTTATTTCTTATTAAATATTACGGGACTCGCTTCCATAAATAAATGAAAAATATAAATAACATATACATATGTCGCCATATATGCGTTTGAGTTTGACACATTTCCGACCATATATACATTCTAACTTGGAAATTAAACGTCAAAAATATACTTGCCTGCAGAAAATAGGCATAAATTTCGATGTATTTCTTCTTAAAGTGATTTCAATGTTGAATAATGTATAAATATGTAATATTTCTATACATTAAATTATATATATATCTATATAATATATATATATATATATATATATTTTATTTTTTTTTAAATATAAATAGAGATGCGAACACGGAATACGTGTCACATCAATATTCTTACTATTTTCAAACTAAGCTAAACGCTTGTGCTATGATAATAGGATTAACTTGCTAGTCTGGGGCGAGGTTGGAACCCGCAATCTTTGGATCACGAGGCGAGTGTCCTAACCACAGGACCATATATAAATGTATTTTAAAATAATCTGTACACCTCGGTTATTTTTAAAAAATCATACGATTTCGTTATTTTTTGAAACTGGCAACGGCAAAATTACGCACTGTGTACTGCATTTTTCAAGCGATCGTAATGTAATGTGATGGTAGAAGTCAGAGAAATTTACGCAATTTGTAATTTGTCACTATGGAACAATAATATAGAACTCTCTACACTTCCTGCCACACTCGTATTATCTACAAAAATAGGGAGGCGCCTGGAAGCGACGGCAACATTCTCCTGGTCACTAAAAAGCAAAATAATGTTCTAGAGGGTTCGGAAATCCAACTTGATTGTGTATAAATAACGGACCCAGGCCGCGGCGCGTCAATGTTATTTTGACGTTTCTTCCGACGCGATAGTAGCGGCAAACCGTGGCGAAAACAGTTACAGTTTACAGAGAAATTTCCTTTCCAATATCGCACTCTTGTGCGATATTGGAAAGGAAATTTCTCGAAAGTGTTACCCAGCGATAATAACGAGTGATAAATTACGAAATAGTGTGAATTCAAAACTAATTCGTGTCAAATTTAATACGTGTTAAGTGACTTTGTCAACTTATTAAAATACTTAATTACCGATTAATAAATCTTACTTCATTTCCAGTGTTTTCATTTGTCACATGACAGCAATAAAGATTTTTAAACTCCCAGTAAAAACGACATTGAGGAATATAGGATTGACAAACATAGAAATAAAAGACATTTTAAAGTCTCATTTGTATAAGAACATCCAGATTTTCTATGTTTTGTGAAATTCAGGTATCCTAACCATATAGTCTCCGATTTTAACGTGACAAAAAACGAAAAGTACTATAACATTTCAATCATTAAAAAGATAATAATCCCTGGAAAAATTATAATTAGGTTTTAGCGCGCAGGCTTCCTTTGTAAATACGTTACACAACAATTGAAATGTTTGCAGCCGAGCCATTCACGTGTGACCCGTAAAACAATTGACTAATTATTTTAAATATTCGAGGTCACCCAACTAAACCGAAAACATATTAAAAAATTAATGCACGCAAAGTGTAGAGAGACCACTCGGGATGCATTTCAATACTCAAAACAAAGCGCAGTCCGTCAAATCTTTTTATCGTTATCGAATTTGAGTGCATCACAATTTACGATTGTTCAATATTATATTATCAACATCCGACAGGGCAACATCCACATTCAATATGACAGCAATCAAAACATAATTGTAGTTATGATACCACAAATGGTAGACGGAATTAACGAGTAAGAATGACCGCATGTTCAACGTTCAATATTTGAGAAATTGACGTCCGGAAGGTGAGCGCATTTCACCACTTTTTCTCATATCTTCTCTTGCGTTTTTTATCACATTTTTGTATGAAAATGTATCACATAATACTTTAAAATTGAGTTGTATGAAAAAACCATTAAAAATTTTAAAAATCCAAAATTATACTATAATTATTAATTTTTTTTAACAAAAATTTGATAGATCTTCTTGATCGTCGCCAAGAGTCTGCTCGCAAAGTTTCAGCTCGATTGGATCACGGGAAAAGGGTTAAAAATCGATCCAAAGTTTTTTCGTCAGACAAGCAAGCAATTAGACGCCATAAGTTAAAAGAAAGGGAGTAAAAAAGTAACCCATAAAAAACAATTTTTTATTATATGTACTCCCTTTCTCATTTACTAGTTGAAACTTTTTTTTTTCGCTTAACCTACGCGTTGGGCTTCGGTCGGGCGACGCTACGAAAGGGAGTAATAAAAAATTTCAAAAACTCCAAAATTATACTATAATCAGGTTTCGCGTCTACCAGACGCGTTGAAATATTTTCATACAACTTAATAAGTTGTATGAAAAAACAATTCAAAATTTGAAAAATCCAAAAATTTATTTATTTTTTTTAACGAAAATTTGATAGACCTTCTTGATCGTCGCTTGCAAAGTTTCAGCTCGATTGGATCACGGGAAAAGGGTTAAAAATCGATCCAAAGTTTATTCGTCACGCAAGCAAGCGATCAGACGCCACGAGTTAAAAGAAAGGGAGTAAAAATAAAAGCGAAGACCAACGGTTACCGTAGAAACGAAACAAATCACAGTGACAAACACCATAGATCACGTATGTGTATCTATAATTCTTGCTAAGCAACGTCACGACCAACCACGTCGCGTTTTAATTGAATCGTATTTTTTAAGATTTTTATTACAAAAAATATGAATGAAAACATTATCCCACACCATCCATACTGAGTTACAAAATACAATTTATTTTTCTGAATGTATTTCACATATTTTCATATACAGGGTTATTTGTAAAACATTAATAACCTCGCAGGACTATATTCCTGCCTTGATTATGAGTCGAAAATGTTCAAGCTATCATGACCTAATATCAATAGTTATTGAGATATGCGACATCAAAGTTTGCATTTTTTTTCAATATTTCCGACTTATTTTTTGTATAACGTTGGACTATCATTACAGTAACTTATATCGAGTATGAAAAATTCATTCCCTTTAATACAAGTCAAATAAAAAAATAAAAACCTTCGAATTCCAATTGGAAAACATTCCAATTGGAATTTTTCCGGGGTTTTAATCATTTTATTTAACTTGTATTGAAACGAATGAATTTTTCGTAATCGATATGAGTTACTGTAATGAAAGTCTAACGTTTTACAAAAAATAAGTCAGAAATATTGAAAAAAAATGCAAACTTTGATGTCACATATCTCAATAACTATTGATATTAGGTCGTGATAGCTTGAACATTTTCGACTCATAATCAAGGCAGGAGTATAGTCCTGCGAGGTTATTAATGTTTTACAAATAACCCTGTATATATATCTGTAAAATGTGAAATTACCTTGCTGTAAATAAAGGCGAAAGAACATTGCGGTGGTATTTTCAATACAGGGATGGTCAAAGTGCAGCTCTGCCAGCCCTGAGAGCGCGCCCCGCCGTTAATGAAATATCAATGGAAAAATCACAAAGGGAAATTTAATTATACAAACAGCACCGCCCACACTGCATTACCACCGGCGAGTGCCACAAAGCGATATTTGGCAGAACAATGTTCGTATCATTTTTGAAAAACATTTTGTGTACGCGGCGATGTAAACACGTTGGTTTAATCTCGCACCGGTATGTCCGCGTAACATTCCGCACTGTTCCCCACGACCAAACGTAGTCGGGGACTCACTGACGGTGCGATTAGACGAAAAAAGTTATTTGCTTTGCTTTGATACAACGTGAAAAAATATATTAAAAAGGAGAAAATGAAGAATGAATGAATAACAGATTGTTAGTTACCTTTGTAAAAACCACTACCAGATTTTAGGTCTACCGGTTTCGAGACGTACCCGTCTCTTCGTCAGGACCAATACCAATAGGTACGTCTCGAAACCGGTAGACCTAAAATCTGGTAGTGGTTTTTACAAAGGTAACTAACAATCTTTTATAATGTCTAACCACAAAGTTAATGCTTTAAATATTAATAATATAAATAATAATGAATGAATAGGTAATGGTGTGTGGAAAGGGTAGCAGAAGACCAAGTATCGCTGAGATTTCGGCTGTGGCACCCAGAAGAAGGATAATATGCGGCATGGTGTCTGTCTACCCACCAGAATTTTAAAAATTCTAAAAAACAAATGGAACAGAAAAATGTTACAAACATGTATCGCGAAATATCTCTATGTTTTAATAAACACGATGTAAAGCAGAAATTGTTTGTCTGAAGCAGCAAAATCTCTCGAATTTCTAGGTCCACGCAACTATTTTCAGCTTATGTCATTCTTATAAAGAGCTATATAACTTCAATTTAACTGTTAAAAAATAAGACAAGACGCCAAATTGTTACTTACTTACTTACTTACTTACCATCACGCCGTTTCCCCGAGGGGGTAGGCAGAGAGGATAGAGCGCCATACTCTTCTGTCCTGACATACAACTTTCGCTTCGTCTACATTCATACATCTTCGCATGCAAGCTCGACGGTTGTTCAGACTTCTAACAGGACCATCTTCCAGTATCTGGTTAATCTGGTCATGCCACGTCTTCCGTGGTCGCCCTCTCTTTCTGGCGCCGTCAACACTTGCATCATCGCCATCTCTTTCTTACCATTCTTTCCTCATTCATTCGCTCAACATGCCCAAACCACCTGAGCGACCCTATTTTTATTCTCTGTACGATACGATCAGCTTTACATTCATTCCTAATATCTTCATTCTTTACTCTATCATACATGGATTTACCACACATACGTCTAAGGGACCTCATCTCCACTGCATTCAATCTACTTTCGTTCCTCTTCTGCCATATTGTTTGTTCCGTATTTTCTATTTCTTTGAGATACAGATACACATGCTTGTTTTGAGCATGCTCAAAACTAGCATGCCCTAACAACTGTACACTTGCTCAATATTAGCATGCTTATTTTAAGCGTGCTCACAAATGGGCATACTCAAAGCTAACAATCAAACACACATGCTTATTAGCGGCATGCTCTTGTCGTAGAATAGAGAGGAACTCTAGTTCAAAATGGAAGCTTTGCACACTGAAATACAAAATTCAAGTGAACCAAGAAATCAAAAATCCCGGGTTTAATCCAACACACACGGTTATTACTGACATGCTCTTGTCATAGAATAGAGACGCTCTTGTTTAAAATGGAAACTTCGCAAACTGAAATAGAAAATTCAAGTGAACCAATAAATCAAAATACTCGCCGAGTTTAGTACCCTTCTAGAATGCGCCAGAAAGTTGGTGGATCAAATCAACGGTGCCAATAATTCTCTACTGCGTAGTTAGTAATTCTCCACTATTAGTAGGCAACTATGTATTCCCTTATAGACGTACCACTATAACTTGGCGTGCGAGGGAGGGCGTCGCTGTCGCGTAACAGAAGTTGTCAGGGTGTAAATTTATTACACAATACATAATGTACAAAATGTCCGGTGACCGGTGTCGTAGCCTTTAACAGAAATTTGGTCGGGCAGCACTAAAGAAACCATGCAGTAATGGCGGCCGTTCTATCTGTCAAACTGTCAGATGGTAATATCGGTCCATTATTCGCTTTTTCAGCTTCGCAAAACTTTAACTCTCACTCACCATCCCGGCAGTTTAGGATGTTTTGGACATAATAATTCGGTGTATATTGGTAATCAAGATGACACAGCTCGCGCTCAAAGACGAGAATGAACTGAATGACAGGGCGAGGGGTTACCGCCGGGTGCGGGCGGGGCGGGTTTTAGTTCAAAATTCGCCGCACGCCAAGTTACGTTGGGCAAGCAATAGTAACCCTAGTTAGGTAGTACATATAAGCAGTGGTATAGTCCTTAATAAAAAAAGAACCAGGTCGGTATTACACGCTCGCCCCCTTCCTTTATTTGGTCATATTAAAAAAAAAATTATGTTGGTAGTCCTAATTTTTATTTAATTAATCTATTTCTTTCATAAACATTTTTTACATTTTCACTGACTTACCCTTTGGTATTTATTTTCTTTTCTTCCCACATATTTGCACTATAGACGATCGGCCAGGAAAGCTGGGTTTGAAAATTTTGTTCAAAAGATTCAATTTCAGAGATTTTCTGTAATGAAATTGATTCACATCGTTTATTATTCGGGTCACTAATTTTATTTTATTCACTTGTTGTATTTTGTTAGATTCGCGTATTTTATCCACTTCACTTGCATTATTTGAATCATCAACGCACTCATTATTTTAGTTTTCAGTTATTGCTAATGTATTACTTATTTTAATGAAATATTTATTGCTGGGTATATTATGTTAACCTACGCAACTCATCCTAATTTAAAAATAATTTGTATCATTATAAAAATTATTTATTTTTTTGAAAACTTTATTTACTTTATGATCACAAGATCGCAAAACACTTTTTGAATTTAAGTACCAATTAATGTACGGCCAAACAATTTGTGTGAAGAGCTCTTTTTACGAAAGTAGCGCTATAAAAATTGTCTAGTTATTTTTATTATTATTAAAAGATAGATACATACAAAATTTGTTAGTCCGATAATATGTATGCATGCGTACATTATATTTTTATTAATAAAAAGAGTACGCGTCCGTTTATGTCAATTGACAATAATAGGCTAAAATCTTCAACATCCGAGTACATTCGACCAAAAAAATATGGGACCAAAAATTAATCCACTGCGTATTTCCGCGGTTTGTAAGTAAATGTGTTGGAGGTAGAGGAAAGATTTTAGTGGGCAAATAGCTTTTGTAAACGCCAAAGTCGACTAAAACCATATCTTCTTCTTCAGCCTTCATCTCTCCACTGCTGGATATAGGCCTCTTCCATACCCTTCCATCCTTCCTTGTTATTTGCTAATTGTAGCCATTCCTTTCCCCCCAGAGCGGTTATATCGTCGGCCCATCTCTTTTGAGGTTCTCCGACGCATCTTTTATTCTCCCAAGGTCTCCACTTCAGAACTCTGGGAGTCCATCTTATAGCATCCTGCCTAGCAACATGTCCTGCCCATTGCCCATTGCCCTATAATTATTTTAAAAATTTAAACGAAAATTTGTTAGATCATTTTTATCGTCGCCACGAGTCTGCCTGCAAGTTTCAGCTCGATTGGATCACGGGAAAAGGGTTAAAAATCGATCCAAAGTTTTCCGGCAGACAACAAACCGCAGACGCTACGACTTAAAAGAAAGGGAGTAAAAAAAATGTTAAATATGCTTTAATAAAAGTAAGTTCCATGTCAAAAAAGGTGTCAGGACAGCGCCCTGGCCCCACACGCCACTGCCTGTGAGGTACCAACGCACGTTTACTTAGAGCCACGTACCTCTATGCAAATTACCGGTACCTAATTAGAAACCAACGCAAATTAACCCGTTCGTAGCAAGGTAACCTATCCGTAGCAAAGTAGGTATCTATGGGGCGTACTTGAGTAGAGTTCGCATGCAAATTTTGCCGTAGCTAGTACTTACTAGCGAAGGGAAAAACTACATTTCAAAATGAAGACTACAACACACACACGTTCATCAGTTTGAAGACTACAAAGTGTACACTACAATTGTAGTAAAAACTACTTGAAGTGAAGTAATTGTAGTACTAAGAAATGAAGTGAAGTAAATGAAATGAAGTAATTGAAGTGAAGTAAATAATGTGAAGTAATGAAGTAATTGTAGTACTAGTGAAGTAAATTTAAATGAAGTGAAGTATTTTTTTCCCAAATAAAAATTTGGCGAGCTAAAAAAAAAAAAAGGTCAACGAGAAAATATTTAAGATAAATGAGGATACTTTCTTCAAAGTAACATTTGGCGACCTAAAAAAAAAAAAATTTTTAAACAATGGGGGGGGGGGGGTTGTTACAGTTTCCAGAGATTTTTTCGTTTAGCTACATCAACTTCCCAAAAATTTCTTCATGGGTCCCAAAAATTTTTAAACCATGGGAGGGGGTTGTTACAGTTTCCGGAAATTTCTTCGTTTAGCTACATCAACTTAACATTGAAGTGTGTGTACTTTGTAGTGTTCGCTTTGAAATGAAGTGTACTATTTAATGTTTATACTTTCAATAACTTTGGTGTTTGTAGTGTGCACTACACTTCAAGTCGTGCGAAGTGTGCACTTCAATGTGATGTAGTACTACATTGTAGTAGTGAGTACAGAGCGGACCCATCACTAATACTTACGCAATTTTACCTGCGGCTGGGTGTAACCGCGCAAAACTACTCGGTCATTAGACACTTACGCGTGTTTACAAACGGCTGGGTAGGTTATCGCGCGTTGATATGTGTCTATGATTAGACCGACATCGCGACAATATCACAAAGACCATCCGTGGAATGTGTGACAACTTCTGTCTAAAATCATCGGTCGCAATCAGAGTGTAAAATATGTACAGAGATGTACCAAAATAGCTTTTCAGGAGAGGGGAATGGGTTGCAGCAAATGTCCCACCATCGGTTATGTCTGTGTTACATTTATACTGTAATTAAAGAATTTAGTTTTGCATAACTAAGTCTCCAAGACTTGCATAAGTAAGTTTTAACAAGACGTATTTTTACTCCCAGAAAAACTTTGGATCGATTTTTAACCCATTTCCCGTGATCCAATCGAGCTGAAACTTTGCAGGCAGACTCGTGGCGACGATAAAAATGATTTAACAAATTTTCGTTTAAAAAATTAATAATTATAGTATAATTTTGGATTTTTCGAAATTTTAATTGTTTTTTCATATTGGAACCAATAAAAATGAATAATGTAGTAGGCACGAAACCTGATTCAATGAGAAAGGGAGTATAATAAAAACTTGGTTTTTATGGGTTATTTTTTTTACAACAGACTTTTTTTTAAATTTGTTCCAAACCTAGTATCTTAAGTAAAAACATATTCTCGTAATAAAGCGCGACTTATTCACTTAGGTATTTAGTTTGACCTTTTCATAATTGTTTCAAAATCTACAAACTCGTAGTAATTTTTTTTTAAATACTGGCACCAGACGTGGTGCCAAATTGCGGACAGGGCAATTCGTGTTAATTGTTTCGGTGGTCTTTTGTCGCAGTGTTAAATCGATTCTGCATTTCATGTCTCAATTCCTATTATTTATTCCTCACTGTTAAAACAAATCTTGAACACAAATGACGGACCGAAATACGTTCGTCATTTTAATCCCTATGATCACCAAACTTACCACGCCAAGTGTTTTTGTTAAATAAATATCGTTTTTGTTTACCCGAAACAGACTGATTTTATTTGCGGTTTGAATTTGTTTTTCATTAGCGGGAAACAAATAGGTATAAATATCTGAAAAAAATACCGTTTCTCGGCGGTCCCGGAGGAAGCGCGACCCGCCCCCCGCAAACCCAGCACTTCCGGAAAATCTAGCTTTTTAATTAATATCAGCTTTCTGGCAACTAAGTACTTCGACCGCCGGCCTGATGCCTTTCCATAACGTTACAATTTTTCACACAATTTATATATAAACTCCTTTGTTAATCACCACAATTGCATGACATCGCATCCCCACCCACCTCAAGAAATTTAACGATCTAAATATATAAACTAAGATTCCCTATGTATTTCCGATGGGAGTCGCCAAATATAAGCATTAGATTTAAAGATATAGCAAATTTCTTGCACTATGTAAACATCGGGGATTCTTAGTGTATTTTGCGTAGATTTTAATGAGCACCAGATCCGAAGGGGTTACAATGGCTTCAACGGCGTGAAGTTTCATCGTTGAGGATAATCTGTAAATTGTATAACTGTTAAAAACTGTTATACAACTCTACTAGAGTTTATTAGCACGAGTTACTAGTAGTCTCGAAACTCGAGTAGCTCTATTAGAGTTAAAACTGTGATTCGTTTACAAATTATCCTAACTGAAGGTCATTATAAAGTTGACGCCGAATCTATCAATAGACAGTATGAAGTTTGGTTAATATTTCGTTTGCTTATAATATGAGATTGGGCGCAACGCCATTGTCTCGATAGGAAAAAATGAATAGAAACTATATTTTTTTGTCAATTATAACATGTCATTATAATACATATTACAATACAACTACAAGAGAACTTCCGTCTGTTTGGCGTGTCGGTTATTATAACGTGGGTCGTCCTTTTGTCGTAGCCAAACCTCGTCAGAATTACGACTGCTGCACACCTACATAATAAATACAGATCTAATCTAAATTCTAACTAGTACGAAACTCTAAAATCTAAACTCAAATCGTACAGAATAATGAAATATTTCAAACCTTTTGTAAAGAATCTTTTAAAGCTTTGTCTCACCTGAAAGATCAATTTAAAACCATAATTGTACGGTTATTTAATATATCCCCCGGCCTAGGCCCGTCTCACAATTGATTTCTTTGTTTTATTAATCATTTAGTGTGCGTCCGTCCTGACAGTCGACATTAAATTAATCAATGTTTTGTACAAAAATTGTTAGTTTTTTTTTTAATAAACCATAATTTTGCGCCTAATGACAGGTTGCTCGTGGAAAAATTCTAGCAACAAAAAGACTTCGACGGTTCAGAAAAACCAATCTAACCCTCTGACGGGTCATGAATACGGGAAACAGTTGTCAGGACCCTAAACACGCCCTCAGTGGTCAGGTTCAATATCGTTTTCCATCAGCGCGTGAGAACCTTCACTCTTGTACCAGCTTTGGTGAGCCATGAATCGCAATATATTCAAACGATCATTCACCGCTAGCGATTGCAATTTTCGGATATTGGTGATTCAATTACAATTCGTATTTTTTATGCTAACATTAAAATTTTTTTTGCAAAAAATTATGTTGAAATTTTGTTGGGTATTGATACAAACCACGGTGGCAAAGTATAGCAAATAATCCAATTTTCAAATCCACAATTCTCACATTTTTATGCGACTTTTTTCATATAAAAATGTGAGAATTGTATACAATACTGTGACGAGATGCTAAAAAGAATTACGCACTCCTATGTCAATAGGCATGATGATACATTTTAAAATAATCTTCTGTAATGTAGGTACACGTCCACTATTACCGAAAATAACATTATTTCAGCAATAAACTAAGGTTTTCCGCAAATAATTGCATTTTAATCTACCTATTTTTAATTTCGTAGCTGTCACTTCGTCTACGTGACGTCAAGCCTTGGTAAACATTGCATTGTGTCTATGACAACAGTTCAAAGACACAGTTCACAGACAGTTGAAGAGTACTTAGGCGTGACGTCATTCGCTCTGACCGGTGTTTCAGTTAAAATGGCAGACTGCACAATTTTATACTTTTATTTTATTGAATTTTATTTTATTTAATGACTGGATCATTTTTTATAATCCTTTCAAAATGTTTTTTCTTCTCTAAAATCACTTGTTTGTACACTCTAGGAGGCTAATTCTCCGGTGAGCTACGGGTCTGGCGAACCCGGGGCGCCTGATGCTGTGCACTGCCGATTCCACACTCTCCATCCAAGCAGTGCTCCCCCTTAACCTCCCTACCGTCTAGCTCCCACACACTTCCTTCCGTAAAACCGTCCTTTCCTTAAACTGGTAAGGTCGCAGCGGCACACATCCAGACATTCCAGACAACATAGACGTGGGACGTCAAACTCTTGGGTCAGCGTGCACCTCAGCGGTGGGAAGGATTGTGGAACCGGCAAGTCAGTTCCATAAAACTAGGTTCAGCCAACGGGCATTTGCGGTGACGGACCCGAAAGCGTGGAACTCTTTGCCCTCCCCGATGAGAAACACGGGTTCGGAGACTTTATTTAAGAAAAAACTTAAAACGCACCTGTTTACAAAATCTTTCCCAGAACCTTTTTAATATTCGTTGTTTTCTTTAACTATTTTATGTTTTGAGCTGTTTTTCTTTCTCTTTTCTTTTTCATTTTATTTTTCATTTCGTTATTCTATGATTTTAGTATGTAAGAGTTTTTTGTGTGTAAAGCGCCCTTGAGGTGAAATTTTCTCATAAATGGCGCTATATAAATAATCCATTATTATTATCCCACCAGCAACACTACCAGCAAGCCCTCCCCTCCCAGATAGGGCGATGGCGAATCTCTGGCGCCATAAAACGAGGGCCAACCAGCTAAGGGAAGGAAAACCCAACCCTGGTCCTCGTAGTAAGGGGGTAAGGCATTGGGCCAACAACTCAACCCTACAAAACAACCTAAGTTACGAAACCAACAAGAGACTTTCATGGAGGTAGCTAGGGACCCACCGAGGGTTGTAATGAGGATGGATGGATGGATGTCACTTGTCACAACACAATAAAAAAATCGAGAACGGCCTAGGGTGATCCACAATCTTCGGGAAATGTCTGAAACATTCGAGAAACACCTAGAAAAGCCCAGAAGCCACGAGAATCTTCTCCTAAATACTAGAAAGTATCAGCATATTTCAGATATAAATAGAAGCACCGGCCTCGGCGTAGGAGTTGTTGTCGCGTTGACATTTCGTCACCGTGCGAAATCACTGCGAAGCGCGTCGCAGACGATGGCCAGGTGTGCCCAGTCGTGAAATTGCGAAGCGACAGATATCGAAGCGAATGATCGAGCGAAGTTCTTACCCGAAAAGGCGAAATAAACCGGAGCGATTACTGCGAGCGGAAACTGGATGGAATATTCAAGTGAATGTTAAAAAAAATGTATATTTATGAGTGATGTATTGCGAAATAGTATAATTTAAAGAATAGCATTAAGTTTAATAGTGCTAAGTGACTTTGTACACTGAATAGTTAATTAATCAGTAATTAATACATCGCACATTGATTTCCAGCGTTTTCATTCATTCCTCCCGCAGCCACGACACGTGACAATACTTAATATACAGCTGCATTTAAAAAATACTTTAACACGAAATGACATTCTGATTTCTGCCGAGTGTAAACCGACTTCCATCGATTTATTTTCCAATAAATGCAAAATAGTACTAAATAAACAGAGGCATAAATAACACCAGATTACGTCACAGAGACGATGGGTTGAATATAAATATGGAAGATTAAATTAATGTAAATATTGTGGTACAGCTTTTTTTAATGTAAGCCATCTATTTATAACATTATCGGGTGATACGCTCAAGAAACGCTGCCAGCCATTAACGTTGTCTTTCGAATTTTGTTTTTACATTGTGCACGTGTGTTCGAGCGAGGTCTTGAATTTAACAGGTGTCGAGAGAGCGCTAGAATTTATCAATCCGCTTCCAATGATTTATTTCTCGTTTCTTTTTGATGTTCCGCATCCGAATCGTTTATAACGTTAACGAAACGTCGACATAAAGTCTCATTGTTTCCGATAAATGTAAATGAGCGCCGAAGCGATGATCGCTGGGAATACGACTATATACGCTGGGAATAATCGGGAATACGACTTGAAGGAGCAGAGATCCCGCCGGTCGCTTCCAGGCGGGTGAGGCGACATAACTTATTGAGACTTGAATTGAATTAAAAAATCTTTGATAAATTATCATCACAATTCGGTTGTACGACGTTAACTTTCTCAACTACTCGATCCATTAAGGTACAGATACACACGCTTATTTTGAGCACGCTTATTAGCATGCACTGAACAGTTAACTGTACACACTTGCTCATCAAAAAGTACAAAAAAAGTTTCTAAGATATCTCTACATGAGGGACTACGGGCATCATCCTTGGCTCTACCCAACCGAGTTCCTCCAGGGTATGCTTGGCTACAACAGTTTAGAGACTAGAAGGAATGTGTATCTGATTGCGCATTTTTATCGATTGTTGCGCGGTATGATCGATAATCCTGAAATTATGCGGAGCATTGGTTTGTATGCTCCCGATAATTACCTAAGACAGCGTCAGCATTGGTTTTTTTACATTCCAATATACACGACCAATCTGCCAATGGATATGCCTGTTAGAAGAGCTACTTCTATGCTGAACAATATTACTCTGGATATCGATCTGTTCCATGTCTCTGAGAGGGTATTCCGAAGCAGGATTCTCTTACACCTTTGATGTGAATGATTTTATAATGTTTAATATGTTCTTGTTTATATATGTTTAATTCTAACTTATTTATAACATTTATGAATTAAATTTTGTGTTTATAATGTAAATGTTATGTAAAAAAAAATTGAACTAAATTGAATTGAAAAAATCATCATCATTATAAATGAGCATGCTCAAAGCTAGCAATCAAGTACACATGCTTATTAGTGGCACGCTGCTGTCATAGAATAGAGGAACTCTGGTTCAAATTGAAACTTTGCAAACTGAAATAGAAAATTCAAGTGAACCAATAAATCAAAACAGTTCCCGAGTTTCCATCCGCACATCGATCGTAGTTTTTATAATTTTTATTGCAAGATTTGAATCATTCATGCCTTTTAATAAAGTTTCAGAAACATTATTTCTTGCTATATTATTTTTACACAACGATGACGAGTAATGTTTTGTCATCTCCCCAACGCGCCATATTTGTTTCATCTGTCGCGGAATGAGAAGATCGCATTGATAATCGATACTAGCCGCGAATGACGTTAGCATGCTCATAAGCAAGCCCGCGGTTGATTTTTGAGCATGCTACTAATGAGCATGCTCATTACTATCAATGTGCGTACACACATGCCACTAATAAGCAAGGCTAAAGAAGGTCAATACTGCGCATGCTCACGTTCCACTAATAAGCATGTGTATCAGTACCTTTAAAACAAAATAATGTTAGGGAAGGTAATTCAACATTCAAAATTCGATATTTGCACTATCGCACTTCAAAATCAAGTATTACGTTATTATATGTACATTCGTTGTAGACGTAGAAAAAATAATTTGGGCTACTTGTACTCATTACCAAAACAGCATATCATTTGCGTACAAAACATGAATTCAGGATATCCAAAGTTATTATCAGAAGCGAGCCATTCGAATCTTGAAAATTGGGATCAAAGAATTTGTAAATAATATTACTTGTCAGTTTATAGCGTCAACTTTGTGGTTGGACATAATTATTAATTTTAATTAATTAAAAAATTTGCATAAACAATTTGGGAGTAACTTTACGTCTACCGGTTTCGATACCACTATATTCTTCGTCAGGATGGACGCATAGTAATATACATATTATATTACCCATTTTGATAAACAGGTTAATTTTTGAACGGGGACGTGGTCACAGTTGTGGTGGGGGTAATTGACAAGTTGACACCGAAATGGGGAATATATCGAACAATGACGCGTAAAGTTACTCCAAGTGGCTCATACAAAGTTTTTATTTTCTTATTATGGTGCCATGGGATGCGGCGTCTTCCTACGCTTCTTTTACTACTTATTTTCTCCTGGATGACGAGTTGGTTTAGACTTTATTTTGGTCCTCTCACAATACGTCCGAGATACCCCAGCATTCATATCTCGATAGTTCTCAGCACTTCTCAGTCTTTTTCCATACGCCGGAAGACTTCGTTCATCACTCTATCCACCCAGGAAACTTTCAAGATGCGTCTATAGATCCACATCTCAAAAGCCTCGACTTCACTAACAGGATAATAGGTACATGATACTCTGATAATAAACATTATAGTGAAGACTGCCCATTATCCCAATTACAAGTGTCTTCGGCTCGCTCTAGTAACATGTGTATTTGCATTTAAGTGTATTTTACATGTACATTTATGTGTATTGTATAATTAGTGTTTGAATGTAGTGCGATTAGTATTTAATGAATAATCGATTTAATGGATCTATAGGTTCAGGTCATCGTTTAGAAAATGGATGTTGCGTACGAGTTAGTTTTTGAACGAAGATAAGGTATCTGCAAGAATATCAGCATCAATGTTAGGGTCAGCACAATACAAATTATATGTGCGACGCAACCTTGCGATGGGAGAAAAGTAACCGACATTATTAGTGCGCTGGCTTATTCTAAAGAACTCCGGGTTTCTTATACGGGGTTTAACATGCAAACTTATATCAGATAGAGAGAGAGAATCAATAGCTCCGCTGAGAATCTTGTGTATCCAACGAGATGGGATATTTTTCGTCGGGACTCAAGTTTGTGCATCTTGAAAAGGGCAAATCGATCTTCGTAGCTGTGAAGGTTGTTTGCGGATTAGTTCATGCTTAAGTGTCCACCCCATATAAGAGAGTGTCAAAAATATAACACCGAACCAAACGCATTCTAAGTTGTAGGCTTAGGTCACGGTTCGAAAATAACGGTCTCATTCTGAGAAACGCACTTCTTGCCATCTCTATTTGAGCTTTTACTTCTCGAGATGGATCCCAGTTCTCGTTCACCCATGCACCTAAATGCTTGCATTTAAATTTTTAATTAATTAAAATTTATAACTTCTTCTTCAAATATAGCAAAATTATTTTGTGGTGATATAATTATAATTTATGTAAAATAACTTTGTAAACACCACTTTTTTATTGAAAAAAATTCAACATGTTTCGAAGCCAATGGCTTCTTCGTCAGGATAACAAAAATAAAATTTAAAAATCTAAGTATAGATAATCAAAATACTAAAAAAGTTATATATGGAAAATGAATAGTATAAAGTACCTACTTAACATGAAAATAAATTTAAAAGATAACTATTTGCAAAAAGGACCTGATTATTAAATAATGAAATTTCTAATTCAATAGTTTAAAATATCTCAAATATTATTCAACCAGCTTTTTATACTAATAATAAATTAAAAAAATACATATTAAATAATAAAGATAAGGATATTTTTTTTAAAAAATCGTGTGTTTATAAATTGATTTGTAATAATTGTGAATATTTTTATATAGGAAAAACGTGTAGAAATTTTGAAATTAGGGTTAAGGAACACTCAAGGTGTTTAAATAGTAATAATTATTCTGAATTTTCTAACCATCTTTTGGCTACGGATCATTCTTTTGATATTAATAAGGGTTTACAAATTTTACATACAAATTATACAGAATCACAGCTCGATAAATTAGGAATTTTGGAAATAAGAAATAGTGTTAATAGTAAATTGAATGTTATAAATAATCAAGTCCTTTATCTTTTAAATTTATTTTCATGTTAAGTAGGTACTTTATATTATTCATTTTCCATACATAACTTTTTTAATATTTTGATCATCTATACTTCGATTTTTAAATTTTATTTTTGCTCTCCTGACGAGGAAGCCGTCGGCTTCGAAACGTGTTGATTTTTTTTCAATAAAAAAGTTATTTTATACAAATTAAAATTTATAACATTCCTTGCGTTCGGATGGGCGCTAGGGAGGAAGTCCTGATTCCAGGAAAGGAGTGCTGGAGCATTAATCACTTGCAGTAGTATAACCCGGCGGCGCGAGGCGGCCGCTGCCTGCTCCCGGCTTCCCGGACGGGGTCGTAACTGCCCTCCGGTGTACAATAGAAAGCCTACACCGCCGACCATCCCATATTTGCCACCCAGTTAGTCACTCTCCTCACCAAGACGACCTCGGCTCTGATGGTCTACTTCACACGGAGACAAAAATACTCGAGTGTAATTAAATATTTTGAACAATTTTTATTAATCAATTAGAAAAAGACGTACAGAAAAAAACAAATTAACGAAAAAATAGTTTAAATGCCGCCGGGACTCGAACCACGGACCTCCAATTCTATCCGGGAATGGCGGGTTATCCAATTTCGCCACGGCACTCTGGTAAGTTAACGAAAATTTTTTCGACCTTATATGTAGTCTCTTTTTAATTGATTAATATTTTTTTTGTATTTATTTTTATGATTAACATTCCCGGATAGAATTGGAGGTCCGTGGTTCGAGTCCCGGCGGCATTTAAAATATTTTTTCGTTAATTTGATTTTTTCTGTATGTCTTTTCTAATTCATTAATAAAAATTGTTTAATAACTCACAGAACTTTGTTCTGAAATTGCAACATCACAATAAGAATGTGTTTCCTTTAATATATATTTCAATATTTTGATTTATTTATTAACGCAAAACTCTTCAAGAACAAGTTTTCGACAAGATGCGTATCCACACGATGCATTTCCACACGACGCATACATACGAGTAGCTTCTTATTATAGTACTCGATTTTATTTCCATATCTTGTACGCCACCTAGTGAATAAGTAATAGTAAATAAGTTTTTTCTTCTCTAGCGGTAAGTTGTTTTGTAAGACAATAATTTTTCTGTGTAAATCGCCCTTGAGGTGAGTATTCGCGAAAACGGCGATATATAAGTTATCCAATTATTATTATTATTATCCTTGTCTTGTGGTTAGGACACTCGCCTCGTGATCCAAAGTTCGCGGGTTCGAACCTCATTCCAGACTAGCAAGTTAGTTCCATTTTCATAGCACAAGCGTTTAGCTTAGTTTGAAAATAGTAAGGATATTGATGTGACACGTATTCCGTATTCACATCTCTATTTTAAAAAAAATATATATTTACGAGGACTTATGTATACACATTTAAATTAATTAAGATAAATTATACAAGTCTGACAGAGACGAAGCTATTCGTGACGACCATAATTTGTTTATACATGCTTATATAATTCTTACTTACTTATAACATTTACGTATTAAATTTTGTTTTTGTAATGTAAATGTTATATAAAAAATAAATTGAATTGAAAAATGGGCTCCGAAACATGTCGATTTTTTTCAATTAGTAGGTGATGTTCACTATCATGAGACGCGTGCTCGGAAACTTTGAAAGAATGCAATGCCTCGTCTTCGTAGAATTACGGTTACATAAATGCCGATGGTGTCTAGAGACGGACGCAGAGATACGAGCCGGAATTCGACAGAGGTGGTTGGTCAAATCAATTAAAATTGGAATTCTATTCAATTTTAATTGATTTGAAGATGGAAAATGGAAAATGCAGATGGAAAACCCCGCAACTACCATTGTTTATCATTGTTCAGAGATCCGTAAGGACGACCGATGATGATGAGTCTTTAGTATCATAAAAACCCGGAACCTACGCTCGTCAAACATATCTAGTTTAAAGGGGGAATACCTACCTTTAAACTAGATATGTTTTGTTGTTTTGTTATCCTACGAGATATTTTGGTCAGCGATTTTTAATACATGGTTTCGAGTAAAACGTGTTTGAAAATTGAGTAATGAATAAATCGCGAAATTTTTCAACTTACATAACATCATCAATTCCAGGTCCATGACATTTGCTTGCTTTGAATTCCCATATCATCGAGCACTCTTAACAAACATAATAAAAATATGTCTAAAGTTTCTATTATGAAAGAGCCTGACTGACAACTACTGCATGTAGTGCGGCGCCGTGTGGCGCGGCGCGTAATCAACAAAAAGATGCCACTATTATCAGCTATAACTTTGTTATTTTTTTTTAATTTTTGCTTGAAATTTTTACCAGACATTCTTACGACCTCAATCTTTAATAAAAAACAAAAAATTAAAAATTGATTGTTTTGGAAATGTCTGGGTAGGCATTCCTCCTTAATGAATTAACAATATTGCCACCCCCACGGGGAAACTAAGCTTACTGATTAAGACTGTGCGAAATATGAAAAAAAAAATGTACTATTTTATATGTGAAAATAAAGCTTCACATCTATACTAATATATATAAAGAGGTAAAGTTTGTAAGTTTGGATGTAGGAGGTAATCTCCGAAATTACTCATCCGATTTCAAAAATTATTTCACCAATATTTAGAATGGACTTTCGGGGTGGACAAGGGTTATATATTAGTCCGTTAAAAGGCCTTTTCGTGGTGACCTACTTTAAAACTAAAGTCGACGAAAAAATGGTCGAGCGATGGGTTTTTTACGAACGCTCTCTTTACGGTAAGAGATATTTAAATACTTTCTATGGAGAAGTTGTAAAAGTCAAAAACTTCTATAAAAAAGTCCGAAAAGACATATATCTATATGTTTAGGTTAATACACAATTGATAAAATATGACTAAAAGTTATGCATACATTATATGAAAGATGAAATACATAAGTATATTTTATAATTGAAATATCTTTACTAGTTTTGTAAAAAAGAATAATCGACTCTCGTGCCAGTTTTAGATGATTAAAATTGTGTAAAAATAGTTTTAAATCACACATTTTTATTTCAGAGTACACGTTTTAAAGGTTTAGTATATATTAAGTGTGTGGAAACAAATCACTAACAGCTCTCTTAATTTTCCTGAGAGATAATCGCACTAAGACATTAGCATAATAACAAAAATATAATATTAAGGTCAAACCATTGGGCACAGAAGAGCCGAATTGGGGTAAAACACATTAAAATGGTGAAAAGATTGTTACAATTAAGGAGAAAAACAGAGTACGTTCTCGAATATAGGGAACTAACAAAATAAACGTAAAAAATGTACTCGATAAAAACAAATAAAATTAAAAAATAACTAAAATATGATATTATTTATGATGAAGTTATCACCTAAGTGTGTCAATACTAAAACAGGCCCGTTTGTGACAATACGCCGCCGTAAAATTAATGTGAACGATCAATTTGTTACTTTATACACGAAGTTTTATTACATATCGGTGATATCAATCTATTGCCAGATTAAAATTGAACGGTGGTGCGCGTGAGTAGAGTGAAGTTAGTCATTTTTAATAGTTACTTAATTATTCTCACTTATTATATATACACTTAGAGCGACGTTCATAAATAAAATAAAATTTAAAAATTGAAATGTTTCAAATAGCTCGAGATGTAGTGAAGCTACATAACTTTTTTTTTCATTGTGGACCTAAAAAAATCAACGTTGCTTAAAACCGTGAAATAAATGTTATATCATTCCAATAAAAAATCACTTTCAAGTCAAAAGCGTCAACATTGTCATATAAAATTAATTTCCTGGACCTTTCTTACTATTCGTCGGAAAATTTGAAGTTTCTTTACTTTTTCAATTAAATTCATTGTCAATCACCATCTTAGAACAGGCTTACTTCCATTTGGAAAGCGTCGAATGAAACAAAATGAAAAAGATGTTAAACAAAATATTTGAAGTAGACGAGTTTTTTAAATCTATTGCGAGGGTTGCAGATGTAGAATTCATATGTACCTATCGCGAAATATGTACTATGATTGAATACATCTTGTGAATTAATCGAAAGTTACGTGTCTGTGGAAAGGTCATGTCCATCTGTCAAAACATGAAATCTATACAGATAGCAAGAGTGACGAAAAAAAGAAAAAAAATGTATGTAGCAAACTAAGGCGGGAAGTGATACAGGATGTATGAAAAAGTACTTAAAATTTACATTGTCGGTTTATTGAAGAAATAGATTTACAATAATACTGGACGAGCGAGTGTCGCGGCACCGCACCGGCGCGCTATCGGTCGGTAGCTCGCCGGTCGAATCGGGCTTCTCATTGGCGGCTCACCTCGAGCGCGATTGGTCCATTGGCACGCTCGGGGGACTAGAGTCCGGGTAGGCCTGGATGCCCCATAGGAGTCTCTATATGTTAATTGCCCCAAAAATGCCGCTCATATTGCGTGTATTGCCAGCATAAAAAATCGTATGATTTTTTTAAAGAAACGAGGCTTAACAGTTTGATATCACTATTGATATCAATTTTGCTCTGAAGACGAGTGCCCTCCACTTATAGGCACCGTCTAATATTCGGTACAGTCGTGGCTCCACGACTTATCCGGTATCATACATAAATTAGTCACAGAGGAAGGAATGGCAGGGGGTGTAAATTAGGCGCGGTAATTCAAGATTCACACCGTTTAATACAAAAAAAAGTCCACGTATCAGAAAATCCAGTTAATATTATAGACGACAGAGAGAAAACAAAAAAATATATATAATCTACTTATTTAAGGAAAATTATGGAAGAATTATCTTTTAATGCCGGTCGGTTTATTAGAGTTTCTTGGTTAGGAAAGTATGTATTGTGACGAATAAGTGAAAGCTTCGAGAGCGGTCAAAATTAAAAAATAAAATTTTGCCTTAGAAATCAAAACAGAGACAAGATTGTTGAAGGGATAACGGAAATCTTGCATCACCTAAACGTGACCGTGACGATATTGCCGCCCAGAAACAGCCATTAATTACAAGGGAAGATGTTTATCCCGACTCATCCCGGCGCGACCTTTGCGAGGCCTGTCGTTAAAAGCGGTGTAAAAAATCGGGAGACCGCGCATGTATGCGTTATTAGCGGCCGTGAATCAACGGTTGACGACGCCGCCCGACGGCTGGGGACGGTTTACGGCCCTCGTCATCCGCACACGACCCTGCCCGGAGACTATTCCCGGTGCTCGGCAGGTACTGATATTTTCTCTCTGTGACCATTGTCGCGTATGCGCTAGGAATCACACCTCTGCCCGTGTTTTCATTAGAGAAACATTGTGCGCTATCAACATGTATTCTGACATTTCAACGATTCAAAATACGGCGACATAATACACCTAGCTCGCAGTTAACGCGACATACGAAATATTGTGTAAAAAATAAATTCAGTTAAATTCAAAATACCTTATAAATAAGTCGATTATACGTGGTATATCCACTGTTTCATAATGGCCTCACGAGCCGAAACAGCTGCCACGTTTAAAATAACACTTAACCTGCAGAACTTAATAATAATATTTATTAAAATTTAATTAATTTTAAATTTCATTAAAAATAAGCATGGAATTCTACAAACTAAACACAAAAACGGATTAACATGACTTTTCATATTCAGCACATTATTTGAAAGCAATCAAATTGTTTAAGGATGTATTAAAGATGTATTATTAATTATAGATTGTACCATAGATTAGATTAGATGTAATGTAAGTATGTAGATTATTATGGATAGTATATTAGTAATAGATTTAAGAATGTAAAGTGTTAAATACTACTTAATATACAAATTGTAATATTAACAAACTAAAGAAATAAATAAAAATAAATCATTCAAAACCTTTTTTAATTTTTTAATTGATGAAAAATGGGAAAGTTTTATAAAAAATATCGCTATTATCAAAAACACGGATGGAATTTTCTAGATCGATATTTAACTTTCGAAATATTACGGATCTACAACCAACCCACGGCATCGTCTCTTCGTTACTGGTTCTTTAATCTTTTGCTAGAATAATTCAATTTGCTCTTCTTGGCCTACACCCCACACCGGAAGATCATTGGTCCTTTGACACAAGACGTAAGAATTTAAACTAACTAACTTACCATCACGCCGTTTCCCCGTGGGGGTAGGCAGAGAGGATAGAGAGCCATACTCTTCTGTCCTGACATACAACTTTCGCTTCGTCTACATTCTTACATCTTCGCATGCAAGCTCGACGGTTGTTCAGACTTCTAACAGGACCATTTCCAGTGTCTGGTTAATCTAGTCATGCCACGTCTTCCGTGGTCGCCATCTCTTTCTGGCGCCGTCAACACTTGCATCATATATCTTTCTTACCATTCTTTCCTCATTCATTCGCTCAACATGCCCAAACCACCTGAGCGACCCTATTTTTATTCTATGCATTATGCTACGATCAGCTTTACATTAATTCCTAATATCTTCATTCTTTGCTCTATCATACATGGATTTACCACACATACGTCTAAGGGACCTCATCTCCACTGCATTCAATCTACTTTCGATTCTCTTCTGCCAGCTCCAGGCTTCACTTCCATACATCCATGTATGTATGTAAGAATTAAAAAAATATATATAATTCAGAATTTCAAAATTTTCCGAAATAACACTAAAATTAAAAAATATATATAAATAAAAATTATGCTTTCTCAATTATTATTCTCTCTCCGAGGATTCGGGAATTGTGCAGGTCAGGGTAGGTGAAGGAGGACAGGCCCGGCCTAGCCCAATAAACCAGGGCGCTAAATACTGCGAACTGCGAACTTTTATTGTTTCATTAAAAATATACGCACGAAGCGAGATTTAACAAATACGGCTTCGGCGCAATGTAAAGCTTCGTACTTTGGGCCGAACAACAATGGCGAATAATGACGTCATTAAGAAGGAGCGAAGCTCGGGCTTAAAATAAGTCATAATGATAATAATTACATCTTTATACAGGCTCCACCCGCGGGAGATGCCGGGTTAACGGGTGCTGCGTGTCGGGAAGGATTCGAGAAGAGCGCCGCAAAATAAGTTTGCTGTTGTATTATTAAGTGTTCATTTAGTTAGTTTTTAGTCTAATTTTATTGTTTTTTTTGTTGACTATTTGTGTTATAATGTCCTTTACTCCTTTACAAAAGAAATTAAGAAAATAATAAATAATATTATAAATATATACGTTTTTTTATTTTTTCGATCCATTTATCTGGTAGAATTGCAAGTTTATGTACACGTTCATAGTATCAAACGATGGTAGACTAGACAAGGTATGAGAAAAAAAACGTTTCTAAGCAGGGTCAATCACCACTTTGCAGAAATTTAATTTCATTTGATCCGCTCCATACAAAAAATACAAAACTTTTTTTTTTGCCCAAACTATCAAGTTTAGGAAAAAGTTTCATAGGACAACTATTAATAAAGTTAATGAGCTCTATCCATCCGCATAAAGAAAAAAGTAAAAAAGAAAGTTGGTCCCTAAGTCCCTCAAATTACGGTTTCGACCCAGTGTGCGCCGTCGCGGCTCGCAGCATCCGATAGAGCTCAATTATAGATCTTACAGTACGACCATATCGCAATTTCTAAAATAATAATAATATTTGGATAATTTATATAGCGCCGTTTTCGCGAATCATCTCAAGGGCGCTTTACACAGAAAAATTATCTTACAAAACAACTTACTGCTAAAAAAAACTTATTTACTGTTACTTATTCACTAGGTGGCATGAAAGATATGGAATTAAAGTTTAATACTATAATAGTCGGGTGTGCCTGAAAAAGTTAGGTGTTTATTGCGGAGCGCACAATAGAAGTGGAAAATATAAGCTAGTGTTGTTGTGGTCAGATTCTATAGGTTTTTATAGGATTTTCTAAATAAATGCGTCTTAAGTTGTTTTTTGAACTGTGGTAAGCTGTCTGTTTGTCTCAGTTTATTAGGTAGTTTGTTCCATAACTTTGGTCCAGCCACCGCGAAAGCACGATCACCGATCATTAGTTTTGTGGACGCGATTTACTTCAGCTAACCTATTTTGTTAAATGTTGATGCTGAGCGAAGTGTTAGTCGTCTGTTATTTTCGGAGAATGGAATGCAGAAGTCGGTTATGTATTGAGGGGCCATGTTGTGAATAACCTTAAATATTGTAAGGCAAAGCTTATGTTCAATCCTCTCTGGACATCCAAGCCAGTGAAGGTTTTGAAGATGGTTTGAGATGTGCGCAAACTTTGAAACGCCGGTAATGAGTCTTGCGGCGGCATTAAATGATGATTGTAATTTGTTTATTACAATTTTTGTTTATTCTGGAGGTTAAAGCCACCGCACGAGTGACTTGTAATAAAAGGTTGAATAATGACAGTGCGAGACACACCGAGCGCAGTTAGACGGCGCCTGCGGGTGACGGCTGTTTCGCTGGCCATTGTCAAAAGGTTCGCAATGCCTTCGGCAGAAATAGCCGCACATACAAATCTGTGTGCATTCAAAATTGATGGGCGTGCGTGCAAACTACCCAGCCACATCTGTAAGGGTGGGCAGATACTTTAGAATGTCGTATATTCGTACACTAACATTCCTTTCTAAAAAGTTTCGTCGTTGCATTCTGAATTTCTTCCAACGATTACCTGGCTCCTTTCACCATGTATTTCTCGTCAGTGAAGCTTAAATCTGCAATTGTACCTTTGATCTGCAATTGAAACGTTTAACCTGCAACTACTTGTCCCAGAAGGTATTCGAGGCAACACTCCCATCACTTCCTGAACTTGGACGGTCCATCTCGCTGAAGATCAATCTGTTCTTAACCGTCCTTCCAATTTTTGTAACCACTAGCCTCTCTGAACTCTTCCATGAGCTATCTCTACTCACAATATGCCCAAAGAATTCAGGAATTATTTTGTCATCATTTATTCATAATTTTTTCGTCTTACAGTACGATGCGATTCCCAAAGGTGGTAATATACGAGCAATTGCTCGCGTTACCTTTCGGAATATCGGAATAATATTTAATTTTTCTTATTTCTGTACCTACATAATATATTAATTACGCTTGCATACATTTGTATTATTTCCTTGTACAGGGTGTCTATTAGCTATTAGCAAAAATTTTGCACGTGGATTCCTGCTTTGATAATGATTCGAAAATGTTCAAACAACCACGACATAATATCAATAGTTAAGGAGATTTTTTTTCAATATTTCTGATTATTAATTTATTATGTAGCTTTTTTAGCAAACAGCCTATAAATTAATAGGAAACATGATTTTGAAAGGGATAAATACATAAAACTTATAAATCAGTACATTTTAAATTTGTAATCGTCGGTGGCTGCATTCAAAACATTTTTTTATTTTTTGGACATTGCTGCCTTTGCTTTTATACCTTAGATATTATCGATCGTATTACCTTTCGGAATCGCATCTTACTGCAAGATGAAAAAAAGAATAAATAATGAAAAAATAATTCCTGAATTCTTTGGGCATATTGCGAGTAGAGATAGCTCATGGAAGAGGTCGGAGAGGCTAATGATACCAAAAATTGGAATGACGATCAAGAACAGTTGATCTTCAGCGAGATGGAACTACGAGACAAGCTATATATATATATATAGTACATATATTCGTCGCTTACTCCAGTATGACCGTTGGTACCGCTTCCTTTTTTTGAAACGTCTGGTCGCGCCAGTATCCATATATTTTTATAATATATATTCGAACGCCTGTTCATGGGAGAGATAGGCAAATTCTCTACCTGGTATCAATGACCTCCGATGCGCCGACCGACCAGTGCCGAACTTCAGTTCAAATTTGACCGCCGCCGCTGCTTGCACCGTATAAACACCTGTCATTGAACGATCTACGTCCGCCCCTGTTCAAACCGCAATTTTGTTTCGACCGATTCATCCGTGAGAGTGAATTATCATCAGGGTGGAGACGGCAACCATCATCGCACATACAGTCCATTACAGAGGAGTGCCGAGTTTTCTTGCAAATCGGAGGATCCAAAGGCAAGTTTTTGCGTTGCCTCTTCTGTGTGCGGGCTTTTCGCCCTTAGGCTGGACAGCTGTCTTGCCTTGCAAGTCTCCGTACAGCTGTTAACTATTCTAGCGTACTATTTCATAACTGCCGCCGATCCAACGTCAACCAACACACCTGTGAAATATTCTCACAAACTGCCAGAAATACAAAATAAAACCACCGACACGAAAGATAGAATCATCGCGAACCGCGAATTTATTCATAACCGACTTGTAATAATATTTATGGTACTTTGTGCGCGGGCGTTTTTTGTAAGATTTATCTTCAGTCTCGCGAAACTGCCTCATCCCTTCCGTCGCGAACGTGGAATATTCCCGAATGTCCCGCCCAAACAGAACGTTTATCCGAGCTTCCGCCCTGGCTGGCCGCCCTCTGCCGAGAAACCTCCCGCTCAAAGGCACACCCGAGTGGCTCCTCCCTTTTGTACAATATTACAGTACAGCACGCGATTCCCCGACCGGGAATGGAAAAAAAAACTAGAGACGTAACGAATATTCGGTTACTGTTCGGTATTCGGCCGAATAGCGAATACCTAAAACAAGAGTAAGAAATAATAAAAATTACGTAACTTTTATTAATGCTGAACATTAGCGAAGGGAAAAAATACACTTCAAAATGAAGACTACAACACACACACGTTCACCAGTTTGAAGACTACAAAGTGTACACTACAATTGTAGTAAAAACTACATGAAGTGAAGTAATTGTAGTACAACGAAATGAAGTAAAGTAATGAAGTAATTGTAATATTAATGAAGTGAAGTAATGAAATGAAGTAATTGTACTACAAAATTGTAGTACTAGTGAAGTAAAATTTAAGATAAATGACGATATTTTCTCCGAAGTAACATTTGGCGACCTAAAAATAATTTTAAAAAAAGTCACGAACCAGATTTCTTCATTCCAAAAAATTTTCAAACCATGGGGCGGGGGGGTGTTACAGTTTCCAGAGATTTCTTCATTTATCTACATCAACTTCCCAAAAATTTCACGTAAAAAATGCACTATTTAAAGTATGTTTCTCATACTTTCGGTAAAACTTTGAAGTGTGTGTACTTTGTAGTGTTCGCTTTGAAATTAAGTGTACTAATTGAAGTATATACTTTCAATAACTTTAGTGTTTGTAGTTTGTAGTGTGCACTTCAATGTAATGTAGTACTACATTTTAGTAGTGAGTACAGAGCGGACCCATCACTACTGAACATACATTCTAAGCTCGAGAAAGCACAATTAATAAAAGCACAAAATATGCGAACACGGAATACGTGTCACATCAATATTATTACTATTTCCAAACTAAGCTAAACGCTTGTGCTACGAAAATGAGACTAACTGCTGGTCTGAAGTAAGATTTGAACCCGCGACTTTTGGATCACGAGGCGAGAGTCCTAACCAATTAAAGTTATTTATCTAATAGATCAAATGAAATGTAACATAACTAAGTTATTAATCTATTTAGATCAAAAAAAGTCAACAAATCAAATTAAAACTACCTACTTATTATGTAGTTTAGTCATCACTAAATAAACGCTAATATTCGGTATTCGGCCTGAAGCCGAACATACTATTCGTTGCAACACTAGAAAAAACGTAAAATGATCCTACTTTTCCAAATGTCTCAGTCGTTGTGCCGAGCACGTATCTTGTATTTATTAAATATTCAAATATTTACATTTTCATCACAAGACATATGAAATTTACTAAATCAAACATAATAATTCCATTGTCTGTCTGTCTGTCATTAAGTCCGTAAATTGCTGGAATTAAAACATTTGATAATTTTAGTGTGACAACCCATCACTCAAGGCAAGTCGTTATTATTATTTCCTGTGATTTTTCGCGGATAATAAAAATTCTGTCATGCTGACTTCGAATCTATCACAAATTGTCACCACGTCCACAAATCACAATTTATCTAAGCCATCCGTACGTACTCTGCTGTGTGTGTAAACACTGAATACGGGTTGCAACACACTGTCACGCTAGTCGTGCTTTGATGCTCTGCCTGAACGCAGGACCTCGTGAAAACGTTGGAAAACCCATCAAAGTGTCACGGATTCAATTTACGTTCATATTTTTTTTTGCTTGCGTTGGCTGCTCGGGGTACGATTGATGTTTTTGGCTCCAGAGCAGGGCTTTCCAAAATGGGATCCGCAAAACCCCATGATTCGGCCATGAATTTCTGAGTGCCGCGAGATAATGCATTTTCACCGATGCGATGCGATGCTTCGTCAATATTTAAATACACAAATTGATGATAATTACAAACATTTTTTAATGATTTTTTTATATGCTTTATTATATGAATATTAAGTAACCGATCGAGTAGATTGAATGCAGTGGAGATGAGGTCCCTTAGACTATGTGTGGCAAGTCCACGTATGATAGAGTAAAGAATGAATATTAGGAAAGAATGTAAAGCTGATCGTAGCATAATACATAGAATAAAAATAGGGTCGCTCAGGTGGTTTGGGCATGTTGAGCGAATGAATGAGGAAAGAATGGTAAGAAAGATATATGATGCAAGTGTTGACGGCGCCAGAAAGAGAGGGCGACCACGGAAGACGTGGCATGACCAGATTAACCAGATACTGGAAGGTGGTCCTGTTAGAAGCCTTAACAACCGTCGAGTTTGCATGCGAAGATGTATGAATGTAGACGAAGCGAAAGTTGCATGTCAGGACAGAAGAGTATGGCGTTCTATCCTCTCTGCCTACCCCCACAGGGAAACGGCGTGATGGTAAGTAAGTAAGTGACCGATCGACTTTTCGGTTTTGGCCAAAAAACTAGGCTGGACCGCGGTTTCGATGTTGGACAAAAATCAGCCAAAACTTGCGCTCGGCCGAACCTTGCGTTCATGATTTGTCGGATCAAGTTAGGCCTTACTCGGGCGCGTACGGCGTCGTCTACTTTTTTAATTTATAATATAATACTCTTTACTTTCCTAGAGTTCCTAGAGTTAGTATCTAAATTAGTAGCTACAAATTTTAATACATTCGTTACCAAACACATTTTTAAAGTAAATTTTAAAAAAGTAACTGTGGTTTGATTATATGAATCCAATTTTCATACAAATGATTCTAATTATTGTTGAGACTGTTAGTTAAGTAAATTTTAATCTTTATGTATAAATATGCCAAATGCAGGAACTCGATAATTTTATTAATTACGAGTATAATATAACAACTAAGAAAGTAATTACATCGTTTCAAAAGAATACATTAAATATTATTTTTAAATAACCTGTAGCATAGAATAAAAGTTTTCACACGTTACTTCAAGGTTTAAAGAGTTTATAATTTTCAAATATGTATTGTTTTTTTTTAGAAAGTTTATTACTGATTAGTTATTCATTGTATCCTATTGCCCAAAAAATATTACTAGAAAAGAGTTACTTGTAGTATTAAGATTGCTATTGCGATATCTAAACTATTAAAAAATTCACTGATTTGCTTACTCAACTAAGTAAGTACGAGTAGTTCTAGATAATGTATCAAACTATTTGACATCAATTTATGGTGTATTTGATTTAATTTAATCTTAATGAACCTTTATAAGTGAAGGAAAAAAATATATTTCAGGGTATAATGGAAATTTTAACATGGAAATTCTGCCAAAACCAGAGAATCCTGAAATTCTGTTTTGGTTGAAAATCTAGTTTCGGTCGGTCTCTAATGAATATTATATACATATTTTTTTATATTTTATTATTTATTATATCCATATCATAGTACATAATTTCATGAATTCAATATTAGATTCATACAACAAAAACGTTTTACTCACCATAAAAGAGCTGACGCTCGTGCTTATGGGAGGAGTAATTAATTAGTTCATTTCATGGATATTGAAATTGTAATAATAAGGTGTTAAGTATATTGAGAAACAAAATTAATAGGTACATATTATATATAGTGAAACTCGTGGGAATTTCAAGGGGATTTTTATTAAATTTATTTGGTTCAATTTTAAATGACGTAAGGTATTGATTTTTTTTTAAATTTTAGGGTAATAAATTGAACGTTTTAATTCCTACAATTCAGGTTCTGGGCCGAGCTTGTTTTATATTTGGGCATTTTTAAATTTAGAAATGATCTTGTACACCTGGGAATTACAAAATCCATTAAATGTTTTTCTTTAAAGACTTTTAGCAATATTTTTTCAACAATTTCCATAACAATAGGCACACAAAATTCTTGGAATAATTGATTTGTAGGTTCTGTTTTTTTTCGTGCTATTAAGGATGTGTTTAATGGTGTTTTATATGATCCTCCCCACTCAATGATACCATATTCTGTTCTATTATATTCTCCCTCTAAAACAATATTTATTTCATTTAATGTCTTATAGAAGATGGAAGAGTTAAATTGGGGCGGCGAGAGTTTTCGTAAAATATAGTGATTTTTGAATAATCGAATAAAGCTACCGCGACAAATGTTTGGAGCCCCCGCTCTAAAGAAAGATGAGTGTGCGTTGTGTCTGCATTTAAAACTCACCTATTTTGTTCTTGAGATCTATGCACTGCGAAATGTGCGGAAACTGTAATATCTTCCGCCATTTCTTGCTCTTCCCTTTGTTACTATCGGATCCTCCTGAAACAAACACAAAATCACATTAGAAAGAAAGATACACGGACATGGAGTTGCGCTCGACAAATTCCGTCAATTATCTGCGGAAGAGAAAAGGTCACGAAATTAATTAAGAAATAATACGAAAACCAACTCTGAAATCAAAACGAATCATAATAATTATCGTACGGGTGAAAAGTCCAATTGAAAGGGAGAGAAATTCTGATGTAATAATTCACCGAATTACTGTAAACACAAGTTTCAACAATCTCACTGACGAGTACAAATTTACTATTCGTTGAAATATACACACTTCATTCATCGAACGAGAGAAATATATTTTCATATTTTATCATGATTCGCTGTTTACAAAATGCACCATCATTCATCGAATGAATTAAAATAATACATAAATTATCAAATATTTGAATGAAGGAGTATTATCACGTTGATGGATATTTCTTGGTTATCCTGAAATTTTCACCCTTGGAATAATTTGGCTAGCGATTCTTTCCAAGGGGTGAAAATATTTTCTAAGTTGCTTTTTTTTAACACCCCCAGATAATGTGCATAATTTGTAGGATGACATTTAGGACAACTGAAGGGTTCAGAAACAAAACCAAAAAAAACACAAGCCAACTAAATGAATAGAGAGTGACATAGGTATTTGAAAATGATTTTCTGATCAGTGGGCACTTTTATAATTGATAACCGCTTTAGAAAACGCGGTTGTATGTTTTAGAAACCTTTTACCAAAAGCATATCAATTTTAAAATCTCCACACTAGCAATAAAAGCTGTAATAAATACGTTTTTCTCAATTTCGTCAATTGTAAAGTGCCTTGCCCCCGAAATCCTCAATTTCTCGAGAGCTTCTTATTTCTCATCTCTATTTTTTAATCATCAAGCTATTTTCTCAAAGCATTATCCAAATCAATGTGGTTTGCACAACGTTAAAATGTCAAGTTTTCACGGTCATTCAGAATCTTCTGCCATAGTTTTCTGGGATATTCTGCCGTGTATATCTCACCTCTCTGGCCGAAGTTTCGGATTCCTTTTCGGGATCCATCATCAGCCTTAACGTCGGCCAGAGAGGTCAGACATACACGACAGAATATCCCAGAAAATTACACGTAGATTATACAACGTTTGTTAGTTATCTCAAATTAATAAAAATATTTTACTTTTTTTTTATAACGCCTCATGCCGTGAGGTCCATTAACACAAGCGAATTATAAGAGAGATACGATAGTTAGAAAGACTAGAAAAAGTATTATAGGTTTGGTATGATCCAGAGATATGAATAGAGACTATATTTATAGTCTATACAGTCTGAGTCTGACACTATAAAGAAAGGAATTTCAAAGCCATTCGTAATGGCGGTAGTGACCGTGTGCATGCGCAGAGTAAATACTGTACTTCCACTACCCGATGCAAGAAAAGTTACGAGTGAAAAAAAACTATCAGACGGAAAATGCCGTACATATATTTTTCGATATTCGTGACATCACGTTGACGCAGAAATCCTCGTCACCGCCGAACTTCGGAAGTAACGCACGTTGGTGGCCAACCGAGTGAAACAGTTGAAGCCAAGAGACAAAAAGGTGAGTCGAAACGTCCTTTCCTTTCTCGATCCAATACAGTCCATTTTTCCCGACCATAATCCCAATTTTCCCCATGTACGCGGCGATTTCGCGTCGCCTACATATATGCATGTATTTATTTATAAATTTGTAAAATATATATATTTATTCCTAAATATTTGGGCGATTTGTTTTTTTTTTTTGATTTTATAAGATTAAATATAACATCAAAAATAAGATCACCCCTTTGGCTTCCTTCTTTCTCTTACTTCCCTATTCGAGAGAACTGCCCTTAAATCGAGCGGTTGCTTTCTAATTCCTTCATTCTGAATTAAATGACGGGGACACAATTCTCACGGTTGCCGAGTACGCAGGGACGTCCCGGCTACCGGCTATCGAGTACGAATTAATAATAATAATCGGTGCGGTCAGATAACCACCGCCCGATAACATTACATTAGCAAAAATCCTATTGTAAATGCATAATATCAAACCGCAACTTTGCGCATACGTCAGGGCATGCGAGATTGGAAAAGACGTATCACTTTTCGAATGAATCGGCACAGCGCAATATTTGCAGAGTCGCATTTAGATAACAAATAATGGGGTTTGAATGAATGCGATAACCGTTTCGCTTGTCAATGACACATTTGCGGGGGAAGTATTCGCGTATTATCAAAAACATGAGTGTAAATTGCGTTAACGGTGAAATTCATATCACGAGATATTAAACCCGCTAACGTTATATTGTAAATGTAATGTTTCCAAAATATTATATTGTAACGAGGCTAAAAAGAATCACGCACAGAAAGTTACTTGAAATGATCGCAATCGAGAAATATATATATAAAAGCCTGGAAGCCACGAGATAGTTCTCGTACACACTAGGAACGCCTAGAAGACTCGATATCAGCATTAGCCAATATAAATAGAACCGCGCACGGAAGTAACAGTTAGCTATTTTAGCACGCTTGACAGCGATAATAGAAGCGAAGGCAGCCGCGAGCTGCGGGTCAGGGTGGCCAAGCGAGCGGTAATTCGACAGCGAATAATCTGGAAAGTTCTTACGTAGCGAAATAAACCGGAGGGAATAATGCGTGCGGAAATTGGATGGAGTGTTCTAGTTAATAACGTGATAAAGCAGTGTCTATTTACGAGTGATAAATTTACGAAATAATTTAATTTAAATAAAAGCGTTAAGTCAAACAGTGTTAAGTGACTGTACGTTTGGCTAATTAATTAATCAGTAATTAATAAATCCGTTATTAAACAGAGTTTTATTAATTCCATCCGCAGCTGAGACACGTGATAATATTGCAAGGCTACAGAAGCACAGAACATCAGATCAACATTCAGTACAAGAGATCCATCGCTCGTTCTCCTCTGTCCTGGGGTTCGATAGCGCGCGACGCCAAATCCGCATTCACAATCTATAATCTTCTTCCCCTCGTTAACTTGAGAGTGCGTGTTCGAGGTAGATAAATATTTAGAAGCTCAGTAATTAGATATTTTTCGCAACCTGGATTCGGGAAAATGAATTCGTAAACTTGGCTCGTTTCTCGATAGCGATATTTGCCTTGTCGATCGCCGTCGCTTTAGTTTTTGCCGATCACGAGACCGAGTTTACCGCCTGTTCTAGCGAAGAGATCCTCCAATCCACGGTTTATCGGGTAATAAATATTGGGGCACGATCGAAGGATAACACAACTTGATACATTTTCGCGGGGGCCTCCGTGTTTGCGTGCGTGGGGGAAATGTGCGCTATTTTCCCGAATCACCCGGCTACCTTCTTATAGAGCTATAACAAGATGAGGGAAAAAGAAAGATGGACGAAGAAAAGATATTTTGGATCGAACGTCTATATTCTATAATAGAATTAAATTAGACGTTCGATTTTGGTTCTGGCGAGGTCGTTCGACGACACTTCACGGTAAGTTTTCAGGGATGTTCAGAAACGAACGTGATTGGTTTACTGGTGGAGTTACTGCACATTGCCAACCTCATAACAGGAGGGTTGCATGTGCACAGCGTAATAAACCAGAGATTACATTTTACGAGTTATGAAAGATAAGAAGAAAAACCTAACCTCTATCCTGAATAAAAAATAGTGGTGCAACGAATACGAATATTCGTATTCGCCGAATAGTAGGTATTTACCGAATATTCGTATTCGCCGAATATTATCACGAATATTAAAAACAAACTATTTATAACTGAACGCAACGCAAATTTCGGTTGGCTGTGTATGTATATGTATATGTACATATGTATATGTACACATCTACGCATTCTATTATCGGGGATTCCTCTAGCATTGAATGGATGGATTTGTTGAGTTCTCAAGTTGTTAATTGTTACTTGTCTCACAGCAAAACATGAGTTCTTTCATTTAGTTTCGTTGGGTTACTAATATAATAAGGTTAGGTGCTCGTTTCATGTAGTTTTTATTTTGTAATACGTATTTTTCGTTCCATTTTATGTCCGTTGCATGTAAAAGTGTTAACTCTTATAAAGTAATTTTAAATGAAATCTAATAATATGACCTCTCGTAAGCGTGAAAAAAGTGATATTTATTTTCGACCGCTGGGAATGTACAAACAAACGGATAAAAGAAATCGCATAACGCCTCTTTTAACAAAAATTTGCCGGTGGTAAATTTAAATTATTAAATCTCTTAGTAAAAAAAGAACAGTGGTGTATTATTTATTACCTTATTGAATTATTCGTATTCGTGAAAGTAGTATTCGTTGCATCACTAATAAAAAACATTCAAAATCATCCGTATACGTGCGTGAGTTTTGATATTTTTTATATGTCAATTTTTGATAAACGTACAATTTCTGCAAGGCATGGATATCATATTGATTAGATATCCAATTTTGCGACAGAATTTTTTATATCATTACTTGTGACCGCAGTAACCACATACCATATCGTATTGTGCATTAGATATGACGTTGGTAATTTTCAATATATTATAATCTTATTCTCGACGACATTCCGTTTCCACGCAATCACTCGGGGGATTATCCCCCTTTTGACCAAACGGAAGCGTGGCTATCTATTTCACACGTTATCGCATCGAAATTTGAAATTAAATTTTCCAAGTATTGAGAAACACCTCGATTGCGATCGATTTATATCGAATGTACATTCCACACTTTGAGAACCGCATATTGACAACGCAGAATCGGGAATACATAATTCCTAATTGAATACGAAAGCTTCACGAATTTAACCGAGCGGTTATTCATTACAGATAACTTAATAATAACATGTGTTGTACACACACTAAACCCGAGTGGTGTGTCACATTTGAAGTGGTTTATTTTATGATAAGGCTCGACAACTCCTGTATTGACAATTGACGCGGCGACAGCGAGGCTATTATAGTAGTCAGAAATAATAGTAAATTGGAATGCGATGGGATATGAATGCCTTTGTTACGTGTTACAACAATGCAGCAGTAAGCAGTTTTGAAACGGAAAGGAGTCGGTGAGTCGGCTGTCAATGCCGGAATATTTCCGGTCTTTCAAAATGTTGTCACGTTACTTATCTTTAGAAGGATTTTACATCCATATCAATATCGAGGTATTCCTTGGGGTGGCGATACAATGCGGACCTGTGTTTGCGAAAAAACCTCGCGGTGGAATGTAAGGCAGCTGAAAAGTCTGTCTGAATGAAAGTGCATTCTGCATTAAAGACCTTATAAATTCATTTTAGTGTTCGGAATGAACATTACTCGCTATTCGCGTTAAATAACACACTGTGTTTAAAAAAATATATACTCGTATTTTCTAAATTTATCTCCTATCTTATCTCTTTAAAAATCATACAAGCAATAATATATATTGCTTGTATGATAATAGAGGTACAAGATGATTAGAAAGGAATTACTTCAAGAACTTACATTCGATTGTTTGTATATTTTACCTATATTATATAAATTACTACTATGCAATAAAAGACATTATGTATATAATAAAACATATTAAAAGCAAATGTATTATCCTTAAGTTACTTAATTCGTGATTTAGTGTAATATTTTAGCATAATATTTTTTGCAAACTGTACCAAAAATCGAACGGTCATACGAATTATTAGACAGAGTGCCCCAAAATTAATGAATCAATTTTTTTTTAAATTTTTAAATAAAAAGTATACCTATTTAAAATTTTCAGTCAGAGTAGCTTTTTGGTTCTGAGAAAGAATGGTCAGGGTGGAAAAGGTTTAATATTGATAGTATTATTTGTATGCATTACTTATATTTTATTAATTTATACCTACATGTTTCGGAAAAACTTTTCCATCGTTAGGGTGTTTAATAAATGTCAAAATATCAAAATGTATTGATTCATACAGATAATACAATCAATATTTAAAAATGTTAATCTACAATGTTGCTGAATCAATTGAAAAAACAATAATATTGTTGTTAAACTCTTAAGTTAATCGATATTAAGAGATTAAAAAGGAATACATAAGTAGCATTAGAAATAACTGATAGTTGAATTAATACTACACGTAGAAATAGATTTGCGCTAGCATTCCATTAAATAAAAATAGTGTTCCCAGTAAATAAAAATATTCAATCCAAAAGTTTACCGTTTAGGACAGGGGCCGTCCATAATCGAACCAGAAGTGGCCTATTCTTGCGTACGAAGATTTATTTTTAGCTCAAAATGCCGGAATGAGTTATTAAATTTGAATACAGCATTACTCATGGTGTTTAGTGTGTATACACAAGCATTACTCATGGTGTTTAGTGTGGATACAGTCCACATAATTGGAATGGACACCTGACAAAATTAGAAAAGAATGGAAAATGCTAAAGCACTTTTTAAACTACCCCTTTAACAATATTGTAATATATTGAGGGGAATTAACTGGCCAGAAGCCAAGTTTGACAGGAGCCGTAGAAGAATTTTGCTGGCAGCCATGACTCACTCCGGATTGTCATACTTATGATGATGATGAATGTAGATTTTATGATAACAGCATCTTATGTATGTTATTATTTATTGGATATATATTTACCTTTTACGATAAACTCGTAAAAGATAAATAAAAAAATAAACCTTTCCAACAAAAGCTCTTTTTAAATTGTTTCCAGTACCAAACGCGGATGATATTTTCAACTAAGTTTCCATATTGAAAATACGCAAATAAAAAAACCTTACAGAAAACCAGGAATATTTCAAGCTTATGAGAAATAGAAACCAATTTATAAAGCCTAAATTTAAAACAACTCAAATGCAGAACCACTATATTTATAAAGCCATCAACTACTACAATAATTTACCTATCGAGATACGCTGCACCAGTAACCTCTCAGAGCAAATCAAAAAAATTAAAATCTTCCTAAAATCAAACTTAAATTCATAAATCATTTAAACCTAAAGATTTTTTCAAAATACTTCAATACTTCATTATCAAATTACCTTTATTACCGTATTATTAAATGACTCGCATGTGTACCTATATATAATAATAAGAACTGTGGCTCCCTCATCAGACTCAAGAGCTTCTCTTCACTGATGAGGTCTACATGACTACAAAGTATTAAAAAAAGTCAATTTGATATGTTAAATAAAAAATAAATAAATATTTGCAAAACTCTGAATACATCGCGGTTTCATTTTCTAAAACCCTAAAATAGTTTCGTATTGTTTCATGTTGGTGTTTGTTTTTGTACACAAGTTGGGACATCGATAAAAAGAAGAGTTGTTTGCTGCTAAATGAAGGCGAACTTAGATTGGTGCAAATTACCGAAGGACCAACATTTTATCCTGGTAGACATTTCAATAAATTACCCTTGAATAATTTTTGCTGCTATGACTGCTGTATCTGAAATGTGGGGAAAAATTAATAAAACGTAAGGTTGAAGATTAATAATTAAATTCGTAAGTTAAAACTAAATTCTATGGGGTTCTTGATGACAATTATAAAACTGGTATTATAATTATGATGGTAATTATAAAACAGAATGCCGGTAGCAGCGGCATCATTTATTGGCACATTTTATACTTTGGAATTTTTATTTTTAAATAATAATTAAGGTGTTTTCATTAAAAAAGCTAACTTTTAATTAGTGAGTAAAGCCTCAAAATATGGGAATAAATAGAATATACTGTTTAAAATCATCTCTTTGTATGAATAAAAAGCGTTTTAAAATCAACAAAAAACGTAAAAATTTCTTGCAAATTTAAAACACTTTATTAATATTGAACATTTCTTAATTATCTAAGTACGGATTCTAGATAATGAAGTAAACTTTATATGTATAAAAAACATATTATGCGTACATATAAATATTCATTAAAACTTTGTTTCCCCTAGAACACTAAAAACGATTTTTTGGCCGCGGCCTGTCGATATTTATATTAATGCTTATATTTTCTTATTTATTGTAAATAATGTTCAGTTTATTACTTTTATATGAGAACAAAGGTTCTATCTAAGTTATTGCCCTAAAAAAATTGCGGTCAAGAATATACATTCTGATATAAATTTATAATAAAAACATTTTCGTAAAAAAAAAAATCGTCGAAATATGCATTTGCAGTGAATGTCTAGCCTTAATATGGCAGAGATACTTCATTCAAATTACAACTTTGTGACAGTATTGACACCGGTCACAACAATTACTAACTTCTTACAGTTAATTAATAAAGATCCCCACAACTTTTTATAGCCTCGTGTGATACTTATTCGTTGATAACGTTATAAGTATCACACGTATAACATTCGTTATAAGTTGATACTTATTCGCCATCCGGTCTCTGGTATTTGGCAACAGATATTTTGTTGACGATTTTAGGAGAAATATCACCATATCGTAAGAATGTCGTTAAATTCGAGTAACCTGATATGTAAAACACGCGCGTATATTTTCACGTAAATGGCAATAGAAAATATTATAATAAATTGAAGCTGTCTAGTATTTGTGACGAAGTGCTAGGAAAGAGGACTGGATTTATTAATACATGTTTACGATTTATGTGAGTAGCTTGCTAGTGGAGTAGTAGGCGTAGTGGTTATGACTCGGTCGGTGGTTCGAGTCTATACAGGACACCAGCGAGTTAGTCCCTTATGTTCATAACAAAAGCGGTTGGCAAAAATAGTTAAAATATTGATTAAATATTTAAAAATAGTCGGTAAATTATTAAATACAATAAAAATTAAATTATATTAATTACACGTGATATTCATCCGTATTCTGAAAATAACTTTGTCTGGATCTTTAAGATCTTTATCCCAACACTTAATAGACGATAATAAAAATTAAAGATGTCCAGAGTGGATTTTGTAATTCTACGGCTCAAATACACTGTATTAAAAGATGATATAAGAAAGATTGTTTCTTACAAACGTATTAATTTCTTCATCCACAGCGTCCAGATGAAATATCATGGCTAAATTTGTCGTGACCGCGTTCGGCGTTACCGCGTATTCAAATCCTCCCATCTTGACATTTGACAGATAACAATTTACATCTTTATCCCTCCCTCTATATCTATCTCATGTAGAAACTTACAGAAACAAACACCGACGTAAAGATATGTCTAATTTATTTTTAATTTTTATTATCGTCTATTAAGTGTTGGGATAAAGATCTTAAAGATCCAGACATTGTTATTTTCAGAATCGGGCCGATTGTCTCTGAGAACCTCCGTGGTGTTACGTCCTTGTCAAGTCAGTACAACAAAATTGTTATATTGACAATCCCTGTAAAAGATACGACTGGCTACATGGAACTGCTTCTATGTAAATCTGCTAACTTAATCCGTTCAATCAAACTAAGCCCTGGTGATAAAATATTACTATCTTTACAAATCGGTAGAATATTTCAATCCACTGAGGAGGGACCGCAAAGCACCGCCCGCACCCGTTCGCTTCAATTCGCAAAATTATTCCATTTGAAACAGAAAATGGTTGCCGCCGTATGTATGTGGAATCCAAACGTATATTACAGATGATAAAACATTTTCCATTCATCAGGTTTAGCACCTGTCGTTTTTCAACTGGCGTAACATTACAAGATGGTAAAGGCGTGTCGGGGAATTTCGGAAAACTGTTGTATATATTATCTGGATTTACAATATATACACAGGGTCTTTCTTCCTCAGCGGTCAGTCACAAATCCGAGGCAGTCGATGAAATCCAGCGTGTAAGCTTTGCAACAGATGGTGAGCGGGTCCACCTTGCGGTAGGCCTAACAGAAGCAGCGTCCAGCAGTATATAACGCATCCAATGCTGTGTATATTTGATGTGTAAATAGAGCTTAACGCCGGCCGCACACTGGATGCGTTTTCGTATGAAATTGAGTAGTACGTATACGTACGAATACGCAAGTACATCCCTGACCTTCGAAGCAGTATTGAACATCGCACACTGTACACGATTTAGTAGTGCGTGTGCGCACGTATAGATGCGACGTCCGACACGATCCGGATTTGTTCGGAAATTTTTGCGATTTCGTACGATGGATATTGATAATTTTGTCAATTTGATACATGACCAGAAATGTTTGTGGGACCAAAGCGATTCAACTGCGTGACCATCAACGTAGATCATGGCGGAGAATCTCTAAAGAACTAAAAATACATGTAAGCTAAATAATTTGATTAGGTATAATATAATTGTACTTCGAACAAAAAAACTTTTAAATATTTCTCCGATATTATGAGCTCTCGTTGCACTTCGATTCTCCCCAGCATTTGTGAATCTATTAGATAGATAGATAGTCATGAAATTTGTCATTATTTAAGTCTGCATAATACGATGGAATTTACCAAATTCACGCCTTCTAGTATATTATATTTCGTTCACCCATTTGGTTCTACGATGCCGACGACGCCGTAGCAGCTTACGAGTAAGAAGAGAGTTTTCCAGAAGGTACAGATTATTCATTTGGCACAAACGTTGTTGAAGAAAAGTAACTGATCGTGACCAACGCAAGACGCAATCAATGTGCGCGCTCAATACGTACGAAAATAATCGTACGAATACGTACGTAATAATTCGTATCCAAAGTCCTATGGCTCTAAGCTACTCCGAGAGGTTCAGAAAGAAAAACCCAAAAGCGATAAACAGAATAAAGAGTCTACCTGCGCCCTATTACCGCCGTAAGAAGAAGAAGACTCTATCCATGAATATTACGAAGACAAGACGATAAAGTGAACCGCGACGATATCATCACGATCCGAAGGCCTCATCGGCAGCCAGCCCGGTACTCTAACAAAACTAATTATTGTAAGGGGGCGCCATCCGAACTGTAAAGTGCCTCCCCGGCCCGTGTCGCCGTCCAATTAATATCAAAATACACGCGTAGGTACCTGCGCACTAGCGATGGGAAAAACTACATTTCAAAATGTAGACTACAACACACACACGTTCATCAGTTTGAAGACTACAAAGTGTACACTACAATTGTAGTAAAAACTACTTGAAGTGAAGTAATTGTAGTACTACGAAATGAAGTGAAGTAATTGAAGTGAAGTAATGAAGTAATTGTAATATTAATGAAGTGAAGAAATGAAATGAAGTAATTGTAGTACTAGTGAAGTAAATTTTTAAATGAAGTGAAGTATTTTTTTCCCAAATAAAAAAAAGGTCAACGAGAAAAATATTTAAGATAAATGAGGATATTTTCTCCAAAGTAAAATTTGGCGACCTAAAAAAAAAAAGGGTCGCCAGCTATTCTATTCCAAAAAAAAATTTCAAACCATGGGGGGGGGTTGTTACAGTTTCCAGAGGTTTCTTCATTTAGCTACATCAACTTCCCAAAAATTTCACGTAAAAAATGCACCATTTAAAGTATATTTCTCATACTTTCGATAACATTGAAGTGTGTGTATTTTGTAGTGTTCGCTTTGAAATGAAGTGTACTATTTGAAGTTTATACTTTCAATAACTTTGGTGTTTGTAGTTTGTAGTGTGCACTACACTTCAAATCGTGCGAAGTGTGCACTTCAATGTAATGTAGTACTACATTGTAGTAGTGAGTACAGAGCGGACCCATCACTACTGCGTACACGGATCCGATCGCCATTTTCTTATCACAAGAGGGGGAGACTCGGACGAGAGATTGAGATGCTTCGAGAGCCGGGAAAATTGACCGCGCGGGCGACCGAAAATGGGTAAGGGTTAAAGCCATCAATGGCGAAACTATCGCTTGCCCAACGTAACTTGGCGTGCGGCGAATTTTGAACTAAAACCCGCCCCGCCCGCACCCGGCGGTAACCCCTCGCCCTGTCATTCAGTTCATTCTCGTCTTTGAGCGCGAGCTGTGTCATCTTGATTACCAGTATACACTGAATTATTATGTCCAAAACATCCTAAACAGCCGGGATGGTGCAAGAACAATTGCCAATGAAGTATTAAAGTTTTGCGAAGCTGAAAAAGCGAATAATGGACCGATATTACCGTCTGACAGTTTGACAGAAAGAACAGCCGCCATTACTGCATGGTTTCTTTAGTGCTGCCCGACCAAGTTTCTGTTAAAGGCTACGACACCAGTCACCGGACATTCTGTACATTATGTATTGTGTAATAAATTTACACCCTGACAACTTGAAAATGAATAAGGGTTAAAGTCATCAATGGCGACTAGGGAATGCAATTCTTTCGGGATCCCTCGAGATTAGAATTTCCAATCCCGCGGGATCCCTAGGGATCGGGATCCCGAATACTTTTGTGTTTTTTTTTTTATAGAGCTGAATAGCAATTAACGACAACGCCTTGAATTTTATATCAGCATATTTAATAAAATATTCATTATTAATTATTACAAGTTTTTGTAGGCGTATTTACAAGCATCAATCAGTAGTAGTTTTTATTACTATGTTACGTTGATAAAATACAGCATATTGTTCAAAGCTACTTTCATTATTTGAACGTGACATGAACATAAGTTTTAAGTACTTACTAAAAGCTCTATAGACATATACGCAAGTAAACATACAAAAATCTTGATCAATCCCGATAATCTCGTCCGATTTTTCGGTTCGGGATTGATCTCGTAAAATGCCTCGAGATCTCGCGGGATCGGGATTGCATTCCCTAATGGCGACACTACACGATGCTTATTTTAAAGGCACACAACTTTAAATGAGATAAAACACATACAAAATCGTGGGATTCGCCATGGTATTGGCTTTATTGGAAAGATTATGCCATTAGTGTTTATATTTACACTAATTTTGGTGTTTTTTTAAACGTTTGTTTTCGAATCGGCAACACTTTTTCCAGCGACATCCAATTTGACAGCTGATTTATGGTCAGTTGGTTTACAATTTCACCATGAAAAAGACTTATGCCAGAATAACGCTTGAAAAATTGCACAAATTCATTTCGTAAATCGTGGTACCGTAATAGTATTTAAACGCAGCCCTCGTAGCGCAATGGGTATGACACTGACTTCTCACACCGAGGGTTCCGGGTTCGATTCCCGGTGAGATCACAATTTAATCTGTGTGATTTTTGATGTATTTCGCTTCTGTATAATTGGGCCTCCTGGCCTGTTGAAGCGCAAAAAAATAAAACATCAATGACATAAAATTATCTTTACAAAAAAGAAAATACCACAGCCAGTATGGCGATTTCTATGTTTTTTATTTAATTTTAAAGTTCTTTACCAGTATAAAACACTAAAAAGCTAAAGGCTAGATCAGATATTATATTTAGAAACTTATATGTATCTTCTAAGTCTAGATGAGATATTATATTTAGAAACTGTATATACATACGATATCATTATTCTCACAAGAACGAGCTATTCGATTTAATTAGAGGCGTGGTGCTGGCGATTTTCGTTGAAAACGTTTCAACAAACACCTTCGTCTTACAACATGTAAATATAGAAATATAAACTTTTCTAGAAGCGAGGCTTCCAAATCACCGAAGAAAAAGAGGGGAAAAAAGTTTGTTCCAACAGCATTCATTTTCAATTACGGCAAGTGAATGGAAATGGTACAAGTAAAATGAAACACATGAAAATAGAAAATATGCTCAACGCGCGGGGAGCGGTGTCAGAGCTGTCTGCAGATGAATATAGAGATTTATGGAGGCAAATACCTCCGGTGTTATAAATCCCAAACTCCGCGACAGGACAAATTTGCCCAATTGGCTGATGGAGATTAATCACTTGCGAAGTTCATTATAGACAGTTGAAGAACTCAATGCGAATTGTCCCCTGAAAATGTTTTTTACCGTGCTATTATTATTGCATTATTGTGCTTTTACCATACTCTTCTGTTTTTCACTGTTTTTTATTATGGTTTCATTTTATTTTATTACTGCTTTCTATGATTTCCGATCACGTCGTTATTGCTATACTACGCTTTTATTGTTTATTTTCTATGCTCCTACTATTCTTCATTATGTTCCTTTGCTCTACTGTTTTCTATTTTTACCACTATCATATTACCGTGCCTTACAGTTTTGTTTTTATTATGGTGCTAATATATTTAAAATGCCTGTCTGACATAATTTTTCTTTTCTCCCATCACAAGGTTGCGTCGCACATATAATTTGTATTGTGCTGACCCTAACATTGATGCTGATATTCTTGCCAGACACTTTATCTTCGTTCAAAAACTCACTCATACACAACATCCATTTTCTAAACAATGACATGAACCTATAGATCCATTAAATCAATCATTCGTTAAATACTAATCGCACTACACTCAAACACAAAATATATAATATACATAAATGTACATGTAAAATATAATTAATTGCAAATATACATGTTACTAGAGCGTGCCGAAGACACTTGTAATTGGGATAATGGGCATAGTCTTCACTATAATGTTTGTTATCAGAGTATCATGTACCTATTATCCTGTTAGTGTCTCTAATAAATAAAAATAAATAAAATAAAAATATTACATATTTACAGAATCATATCACAGCCCAACATCATTTCACCCATCAAGGGGTGTCTTTTTTAATGCTCTTCCCAATGAAATATAGAAAATTTAAAACTATGGAAATTGAAAAATCTATCAACATCTAAAACAATCTATATATAAATTTTTAAATGTTATTATTATTACAATACCTTCTTAATTTTTACAACTTAATGTAATGTTTCTCTAGATACATTTTATTTGTCTTACATTATATCATTTTTCACTATTGCAATATAATGCTACTAATTATTACATTAAATATATATTCGTATAATGACAATGCCCACCATTTTTAAACGCTAGAATTAAACTCTCTATTAATATTCTCATTTTGTTATTCAAATGTATATGTAATTAAGATCATTATGTACAATGTAATTAAATAAAAAAATAAAGTAGGGTATTCTTAAAATAAACATGACTAACATTCCAACATCCCACTCCAATCCAATCCAATATTTTGTTGTGCGGGATTACGTCTATTGATAAGAAACTAAATCTGATAGATGTCAAATATTTAAATATATTTCGACAACGTTTCAATGTCGAAGTACTCTTAAATCTTCCATTCCTGATAGCTGACAGCTTGACACTTGACTTTGCTCTTCGAAACGATTCGCCGGCGATAAAGTAAAAAAAACATGGCACAAAAGGATATATTATCTAAGACATATTATAGATGTCTCGATGATATAGATGAAAGGGATATATTATCTAAGATATATTTTTATATGGGAATGTAGATATAGAAGTTATTTTTTAACTAATTAAAAGTTAGTTTTTTTTATTAAAAACACCTTAATTATAATTCAAAAATAAAAATTCCAAAGTATGAAATGTGCCAATAAATGAAGCCGCCGTCAACGGCATTCTGTTTTTATTTATTTATTAGCACATTTTATACTTTGGAATTTTTATTGTCAAGTAATAATTAAGGTGTTTTTATTAAAAAAAACTAACTTTTAATTAGTGAGTAAAGCCTCAAAATATGGGAATAAATAGAATATACTGTTTAAAATCATCTCTTAATTTAAATAAAAAACATATTAAAATCAACAAAAAACGTAAAAATTTCATGCAAATTAAAACATTATAACTTTATTAATATTAAGAAGTACGGATTCCAGATAATGAAGTATACTTTATACGTATAAAAAATAATATTATGCGTACACATAAATATTCATTAAAACTTTGCGCCGCCTAGGACACTAAAAACGATTTTTTTAGCCGCGGCCTGCGCGGTGTGTGTATACTTTCTTAATTATTGTATATAATGTTTAGTTTATTACTTTTATATAAGAACAAAGGTTCTAAGTTATTGCCCTAAAAAATTGCAGTCTAGAATACACATTCTGATATGAATGAATAATAAAAACCCACATTTTCGTAAAAAAAAACGCCGAAATATATATTTGCAATGTCCAGCCTTAACAACACATTAAGTTACACAACTCGTTTCGTAAAAAAAAAAATTTGGACACACTCAAAATATTCTGGATATATTATCTCTTTATTTACGAGCATGAACATTACTTTCACATATTCAAGAACACATTCATATTTGTGAAGTTGTAATTTTTCAGAAAAAAGTTCTGTGAAATATTTAATAACCAAATAGCTTAGTGGTCAGAGCACCGGCTCCGGAAAGGAGGTGACCTGGGTTCGAATCCCAATAGTAACCTAATATTTTTTTGTGAATTTGATTTTTCTGTATGTCTTTCTAAGTGATTAATTAATGTGGTTATTACTTTCACAATTCTGTAGCACCAGCTAGGCCCAGATAAGACATCTACCGACTTAGTCTCCCGCAAGTCTCCCATAAAATTCTCCCGCAATACAAACGAGTTACGAAAGAAAATGGCTAATTATGAATACCATTTCCAATCATTTATTGACATACTTAACAAAGAATATTTAGGCAATTTTATAAATTAAATGAAACTCCATGGCTCCAGTGATGGCTGCGAAACCTAGACTCTAAACATGGAATCGATGATGGACTCTAAATAGCAAAAACCCAATAAAACGACGGGAAAAAAAAAGAACGGGTAAAAAAGAGTACCAATAGTAGACAAAAACACAGAGTAGTAAATTAAGGGGTTACACCACCCTGGGAGAATAAAATTTAGGCAGAAATTGGGGAGATTTTTTACAAAAGATGATTATTTGGGAGTTAAATGGCACAATACATTGTTGTCGCAAAACAAATTTCAAGAAAGGAACATTCCAAAATACGAACAGTTTAAGAAAGAAGTCAAATCCTTGATTTTCGACAACGATGATTTGTAAAATAGCCCACATGTCTCTTTTATACTTTAATTCTTTAGTTTTTCTTTTATACTTTACGCTTTAATTCTTCTTGTACTTTTATTCTTTAGTTCTTCTTTTATACTTTAATTTAGCTTGTAAATATTCCACCCATAAGCTCGAGCTTTGGCTCATATTATGGAGAGTATAATGTCTGTAAATGTTATAATGATAATAATAAATAAAAAAATGTTATAATATAGAATCAATTTATTATTTAAAAAAAAACAACTATCTACTGTATAAATAAATAAACAAAAATAAAATTTATTTATATATTTTTTGGCACTTATTAAGGTACATATTAAACTATTATTTTATTGTAAAATTAATACAAGTCAAATAAAATAATAAAAACCTTCGAATGGAATGTTTTCCAATTGGAATTTTTGCAGGGTTTTTATCATTTTATTTACCTTGTATTAAAAAGAGTAAATTTTTCGTAACCGATACAAGTTACTGTAATGATAGTTCAACGTTTTGTAAAAAATATGTCAGAAATATTGAAAAAATGCAAACTTTGATATCTCTATAACTAATGATGTTAGGTCACAGCTGCTTGAACATTTTCGACTCATAATCAAGGCAGGAATATAGTCCTGCGAGGTTATTAATACTTTCCAAACAACCCTGTATATTCGAAATGAATTTGTGTTTTTATATGAGACATTTTTATAAAACACAATTTGATATGAATATCAAATAGAAAAAAAAATAGGAAAAGCAAAGAATTTTACACAGAACGTAGTTTTTTCAACACAATTATTTAACAATTACGTTGAAAAAATAAATAATGATAATGGTTGTGTAAGCCCTGTACAAAGAATAATACTCCGATAGGCGATGATAAATTAATTCCAAATGTCGATTATCCCTACAATTATTTTGGTTAGCGGTAATCATTTATGCACTAAAAGTACTTTCACACAATACTCATTAATCACCACTCATTACCATACAATTAACATTTGCGGCGCACGTGTGCCAGGCTTCGGCTTATTCTAGTGACACAATACACTCACAACCAATCTGCGACCGAATGGGCGTAGGACACGTATAGAAAAATATATATTTTGCTCGATGGGTCGCGGAGGAAGCGAACCCACTTTGGGACAAATTAAGGGATAATTCGCGAAACACAGCGCGCGCACGGCAAGGGGGCGTGGAACAGGACGAGGGGAAACGGGAGAGGAGGGGAATTAAGGAAACGGAAATTGGCCGGAAAATGGATAATAGCTTTTCGGTTTGTTGGAAAAGAATGAGAAAAATAATTGTCCCAAACGTGAGGGGTTATTTAAAAAAAACGTAAATGTGGTTCAGGGATATTATATTAATGAAGGGTTGCTAAACTCGTATGCAGAGATTTTGGAAGCCTTAAAGTTCTGGAAAAAAAAAGTGTGTTTTAATTATGAATGCAGGGCTAATTCTGTTTTGCATTCAACCATATTTATAGATAGTATTTTGAATTTTATACCGACAAATACTAGTAAAGGAGTATTCAGTATTCGTAATCAAGGAATCGAGGGTTAGAGTCCCGTCTCGGCTGACCAGCGACTTAATCCTATTTTCAGAGCACTAGTTCAATCTTTGCATATCTATTATTTAATACAGTTGAAAATAAACCTCCGTATGCATCCCGACGACACCTGCAGATAATGCGATGGTTCGTATAAAAAATCCGATTTGGTTTCAATACCTAAATATGTAATTTCTATTTTGCCTTAATTCCATTATCTTTCTTTATCTATTATGCATCATTCAATTTTAGGATAAGTGATTGTTTAATTCAGAAGTGAAGGATTTCTCGATGTACCTACTGAAAAATTTTGAAAACAGTTTTAAAGCTTTTTTAATTGAATAATTTACAATAAAAAAGCTCGGGTCTCATTAGACCTATGGGTTAAATATGTAAAAGATTTTTATTAAAACTAATCGTTTTTATCAAAATTGCTAATCATTATAAAACAGGTATATGCAGGGTACAAAGGCAAAGGCAGCAAAATCTAAAAATTTAAAAAAATGTTTTGAATACACTCACCGAGGATTACTAATTTAAAATGTTCTGAAATCTATCCTTTCCAAAATCATATTTCTTGTATCGTGTTTTTTTATAAATTTATAGGCTATGTTTCCTATAAAATCTCAAATTCAGTACATTATAAATTGGTAAACCTCGATAACTGAATTCCATTTTTTTATTGGATATTACTGCCTTTGCTATTATACCCCACATATGGTGTATCTATGTATACATCGACTGCTAACTGCCTGATAATAAAGAATTATCGCTTGTCAATGCACCTTTCTACATCTTTCATGTTTGCCCATGCCCACTCTTCCTCTGGCTTTCCCTCTTTCTTTCCATTATTTCTCCCTAACGGAATGCCCGAGAAGAATGTATATTATACAATATGATAAATTATCAAGAGGTTAACAGTGAACAAATCCTTTTTCTTAATGAAGCAATGTCTAAAGTAATTATAATAAAAACTTTAAAATCTTCGAACGAGTGAGCAATTAATGCTTAAAATACGGGCAGCGAGGGACCTCCTACGCTACGCTGAGTCTTCTCCTTTAATATCTCGTTTCGACTCTGCATCCACAGCTTCCGAGAAGGGGCGAATCCTCAACTGTTTGGGGAGTATAATTAATGGGCACAACACGGGACTAATAACAGGGGACACCCCTTTGTTCCGAGGTCAGAAGCAAGGCAAACTTTGAAAGAATCGGTAAGCGAGACGCGCGGAACGTAGAAACAGACTGAACCGACGCGGAAAATGGACGATCGGCAGCCTTTTTACTTCCTTTCTTTTAACTCGTGGCGTCTGCTTGCTTGTTTTCTTGACGAATAAACTTTGGATCGATTTTTAACCCTTTTCCCGTGATCCAATCGAGCTGAAACCTTGCAAGCAGACTCGTGGCGACGATCAAAAAGATCTATCATATTTTCGTTACAAAAATAAAATAATTATAGTGTAATTTTGGATTTTTAGAAAATTTAATTATTTTTTTTAAATTGGAAACCATACAAATGTTTGATTACTACCAACAGCGGCCTGACGACGTCACGGAATATTTAAAATTTGAATTACTCCGTCGGTATATGTAATGGGTACTTTATTTATTTATGGTTTTTGTGTTTAATTTGTAGAACTCCATATTTATTTTTAGCGAAATTTAAAATAAATTAAATTTTAATAAATATTATTATTAAGTTCTACGGGTTAAGTATTTTTATGTGTTACAGCTGTAATAACGGCTATAGAATAAGTGACATAGAAAAAATGATAAGAAACAAAAAATACAAAAATAAAATTAATCTCATATACCCTAATCAGAAAAATAATAATAATAAATACGCATGCATAGAATTTTTCGGCCCAACTTCAGTAAAAATAGCTAATGAAATTAAAAAGTGTGATTTAAAAATAGCCTTTAGAACCAATAACAATATAGGAACAAACCTCAAAAACTCTAAAAGCAAAACACCTAAATTAGAAAACAGTGGCATATACAAATTAACATGTAATCATAAAGATTGCAATGCCACATATATAGGACAAACGGGAAGGTCTTTTTTAACTAGATTCGCGGAACACATGCGCTGCTATAAAAATAAAAATTTAGAGTCAAAATTTGCGGCCCATTTATTAAATGAAAACCACGTCCCGCAAGGTGATAACGAACCAAAACCTTTACATATAGAAACAAAAGGTTTTAGGATGAATTTACTTGAGCAACTAGAAATAAATAAATATAAAAAGGATCCAAATATTAAACTTTTAAATAATCAACAAAAAATGATCTTCTCTCCACTTCTAAATATTTTTAAAAAACCAATAATCAAGGACATAAATTAAAATAATATTTATAAATAACACTTGCAGAAAACGGGGAATTTTGATAATTAAGCATAACGTTAACCTAGGCACCTTTAATGATAAGTGCCCGGGAAAAAACGTACATTACTACAGGGCTTCACCACAAATATCTAATTACTCTAAATGGGAAGGGGTAACTTAAAATTGCATAAATAAGTCGTTTGTACGTGGTATATCCACTGTTTGATAATGGCCTTACAAGCCGAAACAGCTGTAACACATAAAAATACTTAACCCGTAGAACTTAATAATAATATTTATTAAAATTTAATTTATTTTAAATTTCGCTAAAAATAATGGGTACTTCACTACGAATTTTGAAAATTTATGACAATTGGTTCACAGATGACAGCAAAATTCACAAATATATCAAAATCTTGATTAAATTGACCGACAAATGTTTTTAGAATTTAATCTTCAAAGCATGAAGTGTCATATCAAAGCTCAAAACATCTGATATTTTAGAAATATATTAAATTCCTTTAAGTTTAGTGTTACGTTATATGTTTTAATTCGTCTTTAATTGTTGTTATATTTTACAAAGAAAGGGAGTATAATAAAAACTTGGTTTTTACTGGGTTAGTTTTTTTTTTATTCTAAAAATCTTAATAGAAGCATCGTAGGATTTCACAGCAATAAAACAGAGATAAACAACGAGACGCAAAATATCTCTACCTTAGAGTTCCCCTCAATCGGCGAAACCGAACCGACAAATATGTCCTAATATTAGAAAATTCAACATCTCGCAATGCTCCCTCCTTCCCTACACATACCTTTTACGTGAGCTACATTGATTTCACGATTATCATTAAATTAAGAGAAAAACATAAACCGTGTTACCTAAACCAGAGTTTAATAATAATTTACATATAACTAGCTGTGACATGTCAAAAAACGACGATACTTTTACATGTCCGTTCAAAAAAAAAGAAAGAAAAATAAGTTTTTATAGTATAAGTAAGTTATGGACGTTACACGAAGTTACGACGGACGGATGGACGGACGGACGGACGGACAGACAACGAAATTATTATAATTGAGATTACTAAGTTCCGAGAGTAACAAAGCTCTCATCAACAGGTTTGAACTTTCAAATATAGAATTCTTACGTGGATTAGGTGGAAATACAACTAATGCATTGATTAGGTACTGGCAAAATGAGCTGGAGCGGCTGGTGTAAGGGTGGTCGTAACGGGAATATTGAGAGAAAAGGAGAAGAGTTAGTGAAAGTAATGTTTTTGAGCAAATGATGGAAGATCTGTTACTCTCGAAACTTAAGTATTAATATATAAAATTGCAATTAAACTGACGCAGAGGTACCATAGATTTGCTGATAAAATGAAATGATAAAAACCCTGCAGAAATTTCAATTGGAATGTTTCCTAGTAGGAATTGAAAGGTTTTAATTATTTTATTTGACTTGTATTAAATGCAGTGATTTTTTCATATTCTATATAAGTGACTGTAATGATAGTTCAACGTTTTACAAAAAATAAGTTAGTAATATTGAAAAAAACGCAAACTTAGATGTCGCATGTCTCCATGGTTGCTTGAACATTTTCGGAATACAGCCCTGTTTTCCAAATAACCCTGTATATTCCGATAATTTGAGAGAATTTTCCACTCAATGTATTTAATATATTTAACGAATAGAACAAGCTCATACATTTGTCCTTTGAAAATCAACATTTCAGAATCAGTCGGTTGCAAACCGATCGGAACCGAAGCAATGAAATTTTATATTTTTTTGTGGAAATCGAAGCACTAAAAAACACATAAAATCGCGGAACTGACGCCGCGACGGGGCGGGAACCGGTGACAGACGGAGATATTTTGACAAACTGCGATCTGGCCTGAGAGACTACGCGACCACAATATACTTTTTAAGGGGACATTTCATAATTTCCACCACGGAATCAATTCTAACGTGTGATTATATTTTTTTTATTTGTGTGCACACATCATTAAAATTAGTGAAAAAACAAAGAGACGTCCTTACACAGTATTAAGAAAAAAACTAACCCATAACAACCAAGTTTTTATTATGCTACCTTTCTCATTGTTGAAACAGGTTTGGCGCTTACCCCGCGCGTTGGGCTTGAGTCGGACGACGCTACGAAAGGGAGTAATAAAAAATTTCGAAATATCCAAATTTATGCTATAATTATTATTTTAATTAAACGAAAATTTGTAAGATCATTTTTATCATCGCCACGAGTCTGTCTGCAAAGTTTCAGGTCGATTGGATCACGGAAAAGGGGTTAAAAATCGATCCAAAGTTTTTTCCATAGACAAGCAAGCAGACGCTACGAGTTAAAAGTACACATGAATGAAATCAAAATAACATTCAGAAAGCAGTTACGCGTTATAAAATAACTTGGATAATTGCAAAAAAAAAAAACAATTAGTAAATAAAAAATATACATAGAAAATTCATTGAAAAAATATGATGGAAAAATTAAAAAGTCGACAAACCTATGAACAAAACAGTAAAACATAAGCAGTTTTTAATATAAAAAATATTGCTACCTCACAATTGACTGCACTTTTCTTTTCAAAGCCTTCATGGAATACATCTACAAATAATACTACGTAATAATATAGATTTTACTACGCAATAACATTTTATTTAAATATTAGGGAAAAAATAAAGCCGCACGTAGAAGATAAAGGCAACTGATGCATAATTTAAGCTTATAATTATTATGGACTTACACACAAAATTAAAAAGATACAAATAATACCACGCAAAAGTAAAAGATCCGTAAATGTGTTAGTGTGTATAAAAAGAATACACAAATAGGAAATAGTACGAGGGTATGTGTTTTGAAGTTTAAAATAAGTGAATTTATTTCGATAATAATTTTTAAGTTGCATTTTTAACATGATGTTCAGTTTTTTTTGCTTAAATTTTTATTTTTCAAACATTTAGTTTTTCAATGTTTTGCAATTACAGTACTGATTATTGATCAGTTACAATTTTGTGCTGATTTTTGGGATCCACTGTCTGATTTTGTCTGTACCTTTTCTTTTTCCAAATTTGTGTATTTTATCATTTCTGTAAACCAACGTTTTCTTTCTTTATACTGTGTTTTTTGATGATGAAAAATATTTTCATCCGCTTTCAAAATTTGGCATTTCTGAATAAAAATTAATGTTTATTCTTTAGACAATTCAATGTTTTAAATAATGCCTCGCACGAGAACCTCACTCCACTTTGAGGTAGATGGGATCCATGTCAATCGTGGAAGAGATCTGGTAATGGATTGGTGGGGGGAGGAAATCTGTTATTCAGATAATCAAAAATACGCAAATTATAAGTTGGAAAAAATCCAAAAGTCTACAAATAGCCCAGAGAAAATAGGACTGGTCAAATGGGACTATCTTACTAAATGGTGAAACAGAATACAATAGTTTAGAGCTAATTTTTAGAAGTTACCTTCTTCAGCTATAAACATTATTTTAATAAATATGTATCATCAATAGATAAGCGAAAAAAAGATGAAAGCGTTTGATTTGTTACGCCACTTTTGTTACGGAGCACGGATTGTACGAATATTAGATGACGTCAGCATCAGATTTAATACCCCGTGAATCCGGTACGCAGCCAGAGTAACTGAGATCTGAAGGAGGCTGTGACAGGAATATAAAGCGAGATGAAGACCAACTTTAGCCTTCGAAAGATAACGCGGCATTTTTGCATGGAAAGTTTTGCATAAATATGCGACAGAGCTTTCAGTCATTTAGTTTTGAAACGCCTTACGTTTTATTCCCTTCAAAGAGACGTTAAAACAGATTTATCCAAGGGGCTAAATTCCCTGGGAGAAAAGACATCTCGGTACCCACTTTTCGCCTACTTCGAAAGTATCGTCAGAACAATTCGCCCCTTTTGTATTACTTCACCCCTTACTTTGCATCACATTATGCACTGTGGGGATAATCGCCACGAATTTGATTGCTCAAAAGTTTCAGATATCGGGCAGTTGTAAAATCAAACTTGATCACATATTTCTAATAATAGATTACATTAAGGGGGGGGTAAGGTTTTTAACTTTTTTTTGCATTTTATTTTTAAATGAATGTTATACATCGCAAGAATATTGTGTCAAAATTTCAAGTCAATCGGAGCAAAATTGACGAAATTATGAACATTTGAGCGATACTCAAGACTGATTTTCTATACCTGTTCGGGCAGCTAAGAGACGCGCTCACCTGAGGACTACTGGACGTGCTATTGTATTAGAAGAGTTTTGCGTAGACAAGGACAAACAGATGCTGATGATGAAAGCTCTTTGCCGTGTGAACATGGCATCGACGATTATGTGTAAGTATAAAATAAGTGTTGAGTTTTATTTTGAATTTTACAGTGTGCATCATACTGCACCGATCCTTTTGAAATTTTGAATACTATTTCTGTACATAATTTACGAGGTAACGCTGTCGAGTTTTTTTCAAATTTGTTATTAATTTTTATTTTTTAATAACAAATTAGTCGATATTTTTCGCAAAAAATCGCGTTTTTCCCTTCAAAGTGTTCCAAAAAATTGAAAAATTGAAATTTCAAAAAACCCTCCCAGCGTTACCTGGGAAAATCTATTATCTAACGAATGAACTTTGATTTTTTGATTTCAGATGATTTAGCACCAAGTTATGATGGACACCGCAATTCTACTTTTTTCCGAGACACGTCCGAATAATTGCTGCCATTGCCGTATTTCTTAATATTTCGTCTTGAAAATTTTACACAATATTCTTCAAATATCATACTTTAATGTACTATTGGTTTTAATAAAGAGATTTTAACTGTGTCGTCACAAAAAATTCACAAAAACATGCCTTTTTTTGTACGAATTCACCTTACCCCCCCCCTTAATGAACTTTAAGAAATAGCCAAAATTCATGGAGCTATCATAGTTCAACGGCAACAGAAAATAGTGTAAATGTGTCGATATCCGAAGATTGATTAAATAATAATTATTTATTTACGATTAAAATAAAATAACTTAATTTTCAGTGCTACAAATTATAGATCGTAGAATAGTAAAAAGACATCTTGTGACTGTGGTGATTTAGCTGCATGAGTGGGATGAAGAGGCAACTGGAATGCAGGATATACGCGAAACTCTACCAGATAATGGAAGGTGACCCTGATAGAATGGGTATGAGTCAACCACCCGACATGCCGATTGCATTATTATTGCGAAAATATGTTAAAACATCATACTGATTTAATTTAAACTGTTAAATTTAAAAAAATCCATATTTCATTTCGTACCATTCCTAGAAATTTGATGTTTTATTGTAACTATTGTTTAAAAAATAGTATTTAACTAGATATTATTTAAAAATAAAACTTAATAGTACATAAAGTTAGCATACTAAGAAATACCCATACTAAAAGTAATACCTAGAATTTTTTGTGTATTCCGGTGTGTTCTGTTGTAACTATAGTTTAAAATCTAAAGTGCGTTTAAAAATAAATATTTATAGTAAAGCAGCGTATTACAATTTATGCGAGTATATAAAAAGGCGCCTAAAGCCAATTTAGCGATCAGCTTAATATTCTGTTGAAAAATGCAGAATTTTCCGAAATTATTCCGTCAAAGAAATTTATTCTTAAATACAGTTTAGACATTAAAGAAATTTTTTAAATAGTTAACAATAAAACGCAAAAGAATTTCTAGGTACGGTGTGAAATGAATTATCTTCTAAGGAAAAATGTGCTTAAAAGTTTTGTCAGGGCATATAGAAAAATACGTTTACCAAATGCATGTTTGTGAAAAAAATATTTTTAGGAAACCAATTTTAGTAATGAAATGAAACTAATATATTTGTTATACGGACCTATTATGAATGAATCCGACGTGTTTACGCAGAAAAGTGATAGTGGGCCAGTTTGCGAGCGAATCTCCGAGGATTGTTTGTTTGTGTGTACAGACCTGTGTTTGGTTTGGCTATCTCATTACACGCGGAGTGATGCAGGGCTCGCGGCCGTGCGGTACTCGCTGGAGCCTCAAATCGATAACCGCGCTCAAACACGAACACAAACAACGGAGGAGAGGGACACTAAAGAGATACTCGCACACTTTAAACAGATTTTATCACCAGGTGTTTTTAAAAATTGTCTGTAAAAATAGTCATCGTAGATAAATATCTTTAGTTTACCTAAATAAACTCGTCTTAGTTTATAGTACATATCACCAGGTGTTTTTAAAAATTGTAAAAATATTCATAGTAAATATCTTTAGTATAAACTAAATAAACTCGTCTTAGTTTATAGTACATAGTTTCGTCTTAACTATTTTTAATATGGGAAAGTAGGGAAGGAAGTCTTTTTGGTTCACAGTTCACAGGGCATACGTATCGTACGGCTGGCTTAAGTGATCCCTTCGCGCAATGTAACGTTCACCAATTCCACCCGTGATAGACTGCCACATCTATCATTTTTTTGGAAGTTGTATATAGAGCTAGTCCACAATACTTTACAGGTGGATTCCTGTCTTGATTATTAGTCGAAAATGTATAAGCAACCTTGAGTCATGCAATATCAAAGTTTGTTTTTTTTTCCACATTTCTGACTTATTTTTTACAAAACGTTGAAGCAAATCATTACAGTAACTTATATCGATTACGAAAAATTCATTCGTTTCAATGAAAGTTGAATAAAATATTAAAAACCTTGAAAAAATTGAAGGTTTTTGTCATTTTATTTGACTTGTATTAAAGGGAATGAATTTTTCATATTGGATATAAGTTACCGTAAAGACAGTCTAATGTTTTGCAAAAAATAAGTCGAATCGAGTTTGCAACAGTCGAACAGGTACACCAAATGCCTTTTACAATATAAATTATGTACGATTATATATCAATAAAGTTTTAACGTGACGCAAATCGCGTTCGGTGACTTTTGAATCCGGCTCACACGTCACCGTGTCCTTATAAGGACACAAACGTTAAAGTCTCGCGAGCTTTTCATTCGTTACGCTCTCAGCCACAATACCTTTTGTGACGTATAGCCGAACCTAATATAACCAGATGCCCGAGTAACATGATATTTTACTATTAATGTGATATAATTATCATAAATCATTACGGATAGATAAAAAGGTCGAGAATTGAGTCCAGTCCTTCGTTACGCCGGCCGCACACTGGATGCGTTTTCGTACGAAATTGAGTAGTACGTATACGTACGAATACGCAAGTACATTCCTGACCTTCGAAGTAGTATTGAACATCGCACACTGTGCACGATTTAGTAGTGCGTGTACGCACGTATAGATGCGACGTCCGACACGATCCGGATTTTTTTGCGATTCGTACGACGGATATTGAAAGTTTTGTCAGTTTGACAAATGACCACAAAAGTCTGTGGGACCAAAGCGGTTCAACTGCGTGACCATCAGCGCAGATCATGGCGAAGAATCTCTAAAGAACTAAAAATACCTGTAAGTTAAATAATTTGATTTAATTAAGGTGAGGCATAATTATGTACTTCGAACAAAAAAACTTTTAAATATTTCTCCGATGTTATGAGCTCTCGTAGCACTTCGATTCTCCCCAGCATTTGTGAATCTATTAGATAGATAGTCATGAAATTTGTCACTATTGAAGTCTGCCATATTATGATGGAATTTACCAAAGTCATCCCTTCTAGTACATTATATTTCGTTCTTATGTTTTCACGGCCACTCAGAATCTTCAAGTTTGTGTTTACTGTTTGTGTCCGCTCTGTACTCACTACTACAATGTAGTACTACACTACATTGAAGTGCACACTTCGCACATTTTGATGTGTAGTGCACACTACAAACTACAAACACCAAAGTTATTGAAAGTATAAACTTCAAATAGTACAAATGTTCTTAGGTTTTCACGGCCACTCAGAATCTTCAAGTTTGTGTTTACTGGGGTATTATGCCGTGTTGTTACGACCTTTCGGGCCGACGTTTCGGATCCCATTGCAGGGTCCATCATCAGGGTTGAAGTGTTGTCTTGAATGTTGGTGTTGTGGTTAAGTATCGGCTTGCAATACCGTGCCGAAGTTATGATGTGTTGTATTGTGTTGTGTGTATGATTCATCTGTTGTCTGATCACTATCTCTGCGGAGTCTGCGACGAGAATGACTTTGAAGCGCCGGATACCAAGATGCTTTTAATTTGAGACCGTCATCTCTATTAATATTTATCGGGTACTTGTAGATTTCTAAAAATCTAGAAAACTAAAATTCCTAATACCCCAGTAAACACAAACTTGAAGATATTATATTTCGTTCACCAATTTGGTTCTACGATGCCGACGACGCCGTAGCAGCCTACAAGTAAGAGAGTTTTCCAGAAGGAAAGATTATTCATTTGGCACAAACGTTATTGGAGAAATGCGAAAAGTAACTGATCGTGACCAACGCAAGACGCAATCAATGTGCGGGCTCAATACGTACGAAAATAATCGTACGAATACGTACGTAATAATTCGTATCCAAAGTGCGACCGGCCTTACACAACACCGACAACATCCGTCAAAATATCGCACTAGTGTTGTGACGTGTTTAAAAATAAACTCGTTCATATCTGTGGTCAATTAATAAGCGAACAATGCGATTATTCTTAACCGCACTGGCCTGAGAACACTTCATTATGAGGCATTATTATGTGTCCCGGTTTTGCGAATGAAAATAAATTTATGAAAATTATAACGATCGAGTGTAAGACGTTGACTCGTGAGTTCATTAAAAAAATCAATATTTGAACAAATATGTAGAGCAGATAGAGAAAACAAAAATTTATTAAAGAATGTTAAAATATTAACAATATTTTTATATGCATGTGCTGAGAACACAATTAGTGGATTTATCCGCTGCGGAATTATTATTTAATTAAGATAAATTATATAGCAATAGAAATTATCCACATTATTATTATTATTTGCTTGAACATTTTCGACTCATAATCAAGCCAGGAATCCACCAGCTCCGTTACATCCCATGTATAACTTAAAAATTCGATGTGTGGATGTTCTTACGATGAATCGGTGAACGTTGCATTGTGTAGAGTGATCATTAAAGGCCAGCTCATAAGGCTGTAAGCCCTGGCTATCGTACAAAAGTCTTCCTTACATGTTTCTCATATAAATAGCTTCGTCTTTGTGAGACTTTTATAATTGATCTTAATTGAAGTTAAAATAAATAAAATATAAAGCGATCCTGTCAATTGGTTATTTTTACTTTCCCATGCAAGTACGTGAGAAACGTAAATATTTCCTTTTCCGATGCATTACAATTTTAATATTAACGCCGATCGAATTTGAGGACAATTTATATTAGTGATGTAACGAATGTTATTTTTTGAGCATTCGCGAAAGCGAATATCTGCTACCGACATTCGCGAATACGAATATTGAAGTTTTTTTTAATTTGGCGTCAATTATGTATGGCTTAGCGGCTCGGTTTCGTTTGCATCTTACTCCGAGAATTTCCGAGTTGATCTAATAGAAGCATAAAGAATAATTTTGTTTTTGTTTGTTTAAAGTGTTTTCTTATAAAAAATAAATTATTTAAAGCTTGTTATTGAAGAACGTAGTTTTAGTTTGATTTTTGTTTTTAGTTTCGTTCAAGAAGATGATTACCTAACATTAAAAACTTATGTAAAGACTGATAAAAGTTTAAGAGAACAATTTGTTCTGTATTGTATTATTATATTTTTTGTTTTCATACTAATGAGAAGTTATTAATTGTTATTTAGTAGTGATCTGGAATCTTAAGCTTTATTAACCAATGTAGAAGTAGATGGTAAATAAATAATACCGAATGATAAAGTAAAGTTAAGACTGAATGTGATTACGAGGTAAAGTTACTTTTTACAAGAATAAAAAAATAAGAAATGAATGGAATATTTTTTATTAACCTAATATTACGGAAGAAGAAATATTTTTTATTAACCTAATATTACGTTTTTTTCTTATGTTCATATTCGCAAAACATTCGCTCGAATGCCGATATGCCAAAATATGCAAATATTCGCGAATGCGAACGCGAACATTCGTTACATCACTAGTTTATATTTTATATACTTTTTGCACAAAAAGACCCGCTGAAATCGTCGGGCGGTTGACACGAAGATTTGTATTCGAGATTAAGATGTTGTTACGGACCGGCATCGATAGGCCGATACCGAAGGGTTCTCATTTCCTCTCGAGCACGTACATTATCTTGGTTCCCGATTCAAGCATCGCTCGGCCCTCTCAAACACCTTCTTCACCTTAGATTTGGGACACGTGTCGGCGAGCAGAGAAGCTCTCCGGGCCGAAGCTTGAGACACGAGATGATTACAGCCACCGGACCGTGCCGCTCAAGGATCTTCCGACAATGATCCCCGATGATGTGTGTTCATACATCTCACGCTCCATTAATAGATAATCTCTGTTCTGTTGGTGCAATAAGGGGAAACATACAGGGCGTAACAAAGACAGTCCACAATGTTTTTCAGGAGGATTTCTGATATAATTATAAAAATTTTCTGTAAAACGTTGAACCATAAATAATTAAAGGAACTTCTATAAAACATATAAAATTCATTTGTTTCAATGCAAGTCGATTAAAACGATAAATACATACCTCGCAGAAATTTTAAAATGAATGAATTTTATACAATCGAAATAAGTAATTTTAACGATAGTACAACGTTTTACAGAAAATAAGTCGTAAATATTAAAACAAAAAAGAGCAAACTTTGTTGACGCGTATCTCCACAACAATTTATATTAGGTGACGGCTGCTTAAACATTTTCGACTCATTGCTAAGGCAGGATAGAAATCCAGCTGTTTATTGGTGGACTAGCTCTGTACCTACAGCCTAAGCAGAAAATTATACAATACCTACCTTAAAATACCAGTTAAAATTTGAAATAAACATTATTAAATTATCTCAATACTTTACGTATTTAATGTCGGGGAACCATTAGATAAACTGATTACATCATTTCTGCGAATACACAGATAAAAGCGAACCGTCGGGCGGCTGGCAGTGCGATCGAGCGACATTTATTCGGCGCAAGTGGGCACATTTAAACGCGCGTCTGTGAAATATTACAGTGTATAAGTGTGAATTTAAAATTGTGTCCAGTGAGCGCGTGGTAAATAAAAGTAAGAATTGTTTTATGTCTCATTTGTCTCCCACGGTCACGATCCCGCGACAATGCAATAAATATATATAGAAAATTCAGTAGTAGGCAATATACGAAATGCGCACATTTAATACATCTAAATTTTGTAGGCGATACGTAATATGAAAAGATATTCATGGAGCCTCCGATATTCACTTTGTAGCTTAACATCGCCTCAATAATGTATGAAAAGCGGCCCATTTCTCTTTGTTAGCTAGCGTGTATTCACTAATCAGTGATCCTTTCATACGTCGAGCAAAAACAAGCCATCAGCATCGGAGGCAATTCATCAATAAGAGTTTTTACCACCCTCGCTACGTCGGGCTGAAGCGAGCGGAGCAGATATCCTACAGGTCGAGTTTTTAGCGCTTGTTCAGACACAGCGGGAACCGTTCAGTTTCAGAATCGCGTTTCAATACACGCGATTTGTGTCATCTGTTCACACAGCCGCGGTTAATAAGCGATTTGTGCGCGCGAAAATAAACGTCAGTTTGACAGTTCTGGTGCCGTTCTCCATCTTTGAATATCAGAGATATATTCGCTCATTACTTTGTTAACGACGGCCGTGTTCCATGGCAAGACACATAAATATCATTTTGTCAGTTCATTTTTGGTGAATAAATACCTACTTCTCTAAAATACTCTTTTTTTCCACCATTTCCAAATATCTCCACCAACTCCTGCCAAGCTCGGTTCTTGGCATATTTGAGTAATCCTCACACTGAAGATCCCATATTACAGGTCTTTTCTCCACTTCATCAATAAAAAGTTCAGTGTCAAAGCGATCCATAACCATAGAAAAGAGAATATAATCCACGCGTACTCCTGTTGTGACATGGAACCGTGCGGTGCCCGCAACGCGACTGAACGCTCTCGTAAGGCTCCATAGTAATAGGATCGTGCGGGCGCCGTGCGGGTCTATTTTACAGCGGGAACCGCGCAGTTTCAGAATCGCGTGGGATCCGCGCGGGTCTTATTTACGTAGGTTTGTATGTGATCGTTCAGACACAACCGCGCGTTTAGTCAACCGCCGCGGCGCCCGCCACCCAACCGCTAGAAAATAGACTCGCGATGCGTCCGCGCGATCCTATTGCTATGGAGCCTTACGAAAGCGTTCAGTTGCGTTGCGGGCACCGCGCGGTTCCCATGTCACAACAGGAGCACGCGTGGATTCTATTCTCTTTTCTATGGTTATGGATCGCTTTCACACTGAACTTTTTATTGATGAAGTGGAGAAAAGACCTGCAATATGGGATCTTCAGTGTGTGGATTACTCAAATATGCCAAGGTCGGAATCAAAATTTGGAAACTTATTCTTTGGGACTCAGCGGGTAACATAGGCGTATTTCCCCCTTATTCTCATACCCCTTCCCCTCCCCTGACATATTTTCGATGCAAATCTGTACCGTTCTAATCAAACCTTTGTTTCCCCCACAAATTTATTTTCAACTTAATCCTTAACTCGTGCAACGCCGGATACGAACAGCTAGTTTATGATAAAACTCTTATTATCGAGATTAAAATCTTGTTTAAATTATTACGACAAAATTACAATTGGAACATTTATTTCATGTCGTAGCGATGAAACATTGGCTGATTTATTCAGCAGTAGGTACTTACATATATACATGGTTAATTAGATTTCCAAAAAAAAGGTATAATAGAACGTATAATATTGTAGGTAGGTACATAAGGTAAACCTATTAAAATAGCATTGTGTTTTAAAATTGCAAAATAAACCATAAATACTGATTTAGTTTAGCAAAATGGAAAATTTTAAAGCAAAATAAATGATAATTCGAATACCTACAACAAAATTTTAAACGTGATTTTCACATTTCAAAAAACAGCCAGCTTTGTATACGAGGCTTGTACGACCACACCAACGTTCTAAAGAATTTTGAGAATACATAAAAAAATGAACCCGGTTTGGACGGGAGCTGGATGAAGATGTAAAAATTAAAGATTATGATTCTCCCTGAAAGTAAAAAAGAGAGGGAATCCGGGTCAAAGATACGACATCGTAAAGGCGAAAGGAAAAACATTCCGGCAATTTCCAGTAGGTACAAAAATGGCGGAAATTCCTGTAGAGAAGTTCCCCGCGGGCGAAGTATTTTATTAAACAACGACCAAGGTGGAGCGGAACAGGCCTTGTACGTGGTAATCATCTTGTACAGCTTCCTTCGTCTCATCTTTATTACGGGGATCGGGTTTCGTACTTTTTATACTCTGGCAAAGTTTCCATTGTAACAGAACTCACTCGTTTGGTAAAAAATACACAAACGACAAAAAGTTACATCATACACCCAAGACCTTAAATTTTATTATGCGGAAAATTTCTCAATAATTCTGTGGTATTCTATTTCAGTAATCGCGATTATAATAATTTCGCTGTCTAACCATCCGTCCGCGAGTCTGTCGGTCTGTCTGTCTCCGTAACTTCGTGTAGCGTCCGTAATTTCGTTCGAATTCACGGCTAATTGAAATTAAACGGCCGGAGAGTGGGCTTGAACCCCAAGCGAGAAAACTCGAACGCGGAGACCTACGGAAGTTGCCATCACCGTTTGTGCGGGACCCTTCAAAAACAGGCTGTATATAGAACTTAGCACAGACGCAAACCATTTGTACAAAAAATATAATTCAGCGCATTATTTTCTAAAATATATTTTCCTAATTAACTAACCATCACGCCGTTTTCCGCAGGGGTAGGCAGAGAGGATGAACGCCACACTCTTCTATCCTGGCACACCGCTTTTGCTTCGGCCACATTCATACATCTTCTCATACAAGTTTTACGGTTGTTGCGGCTTTTAACGGGGCTTTTAATCCTCAAATACTTGTAGTATCCGATCGTGCCAGGCCTTTCGCGGACGCCCTCTATTCCTGTTGCTTTCAACACTCGCCTCATATATTTTTTTAACCATCCTTTCTTCGTTCGTACGTTCCACATGACCAAACCATCTCAGCACTTCTTTCTTCATTCCATCTACCACACTACAGCCAGCACTGCATTCACGTCTAAGTTGTTCATTCCTCACTCTATCGACCAAAGATTTTCCACACAAGCGTCTTGGTGATCAAGTGCTTTATAAACATTTTCTCCGCAGTCCGGCGTCTCCTGTGTGGTGTAGTTGCTAGGATATTTAGCTCTCACCCAGGGGGCTCGGATTATTTTACTTTGATGTCCATTTAATTTATAATATTAATTATTTAATTATGTTGTCGCACGCAAAATCGCCAGGGCTTAAAATACGAGTAGTAGGTGCCATTAACTTCCGGCAGGGAAAATATAAGGAAAGTGTTCAAATATTTGGATAATATTCGTTATTACTATTTGATGGGTGTCGGCTGTAAATAAGTAAATATTTATTATTTAGGATCCGGCATGTAAAAGTACCGTCATTTTTGACGGGTTACAGCTAGTTAACAAAAAATTTGTAATTTATCTTTTATGTAGATAGATGATGTCATCTTTTAAGGTTAGTAGTTTTATTTTGCATTTCAAAATTTTCAACGAATTATAATCAATGTTAAGGGGTTATACGTACCACTTTGAGGCATCAAAAAATATATTAAATTTCTTTTTCTCTTGACGTAAATATTGCACATATAAAATTCATTTTACTATCGAAAACGGCATATGTCGGTTAATATTATTAATTAAAATATTTTGGAAATTTCAGAAGGGTGGAATTATGTACTGTCTTCTCCGTGACGCGCGCAGCTTGTGGAGAAAATCGTGTCGCCGTGTTGTGAGTGAAATGAAAAAATCAAATATTTTCTTGTTAAATTATGTAATGAAGCGTAACGAAAAAATATATAAATAATTTTTGTGCAAACGAGATAAGTTTGAAAATAATTTTCATTTTTTCCTAAAAAAAAAGTTAAAAATTCATACTAAGTATGGTAGGTACGTTAAATCCTTAAACGTTTGTTTACGTTTTCGAGCTTTCTGATTGATTGAATTCATTAATTAATAAAAACTTCAATCTTCTGTGTATAGTTTTCTGGGATATTCTGCCGTTTATATGTGACCTCTAGGCCAGAGAGGTCACATATACACGGCTGAACATCCCACAAAACTATACACAGAAGATTCTGAACGGCCGTAAAAACCTAAGGACATTTTTAAAACTTCAACATTGACGGCATTACAATGTTATACAACAGCCGTCAAGACACTGAAATAGCAATAATGGTATTTTCGTAATACGGCCGATAAAGTTGTTATTTGGAATTTTGGAACGAGGGATGATTCGAATTATTCTTAGAACTTCAAGCTATAAGATACAGCAAATATTTTTTTGAAAATGTCGAAGGTGTTGTAACTACTTATTGTGCATTTTACATATATTTGCATATATCCGATATCAGATTCCACAATTACTGAAATACCACGAGATGAGTGGAGGATTTCTCAATATGACGTTTACCATTTTGTTATACCTTGCAACACGATACGTCAGTGAGCAGTGTTGTTTTTGTCTAAACTTTTTCCTTATCTTTTTGTTTTATAGTGTTTATTGTATTCGGAAATAAAAGAGTATTTATAAATTATCCATCTATAAATACAAGCAAATACAACACATTTCAAGAAAACCGCGGACAATCAACCTTAGGTCTGGCTGGATTATGTTTATGTTAATTTATATAGCCCCCTTTTTTCGTAAGGGACGCTTCAAGGGCGCTTCACAGGTGCGACATCCAGAAAAAATGAGTTTTTATGCTCTTCTTGAAGTGTTCCTGGTTCTCCATAGATCGCAGCACTGGAGGCAGCTGATTCCACATAGCTGGGCCCGCAAAGCTGAAAAGCACGTTCCGCAAACTTGGTGGCTCCAGGTCTCCTTGGTACTACCAGCCTGCAGAGTGCCTCTGATTTAGCTGACCGCAGTGTGAGCCGTCTTCCAGTGATATTGTCTGGGATACAGAGGTCCATCAAATATTGTAGTGCTTTTCTTAGAAGACTTTTGTACACCATCAGAGAGAGTTGGAAATTTATCCGCTCTGGCAGGCGAAGCCAATGTAGCTGCTTCAGCATTGAGGATATCCGTGAAGATTAAAGCATGTTTTTTTTAAATTTATTTATATTTGTTTTTTACTATATTTATACTCTTTCTACACATACTACATACTTTGTTTTTTCTTCCGCCCGCCAATATATTAATTATATTATTACTTATACAAACTTGTCCTACATTAGTGTTGACAAACTATAACAAATAACACATATACAATTAGCTACTCTAGCACAGGCTACGCCTAGTTGAGTAGTAGCAATCCACGAAACATAATTAAAATATGTGTATTTAGATGAGTAATTTTGTAAATAAAATGATGCAAATTATTATGATCCACATATTCACGTATAAAATAAATTTTACAACGAGGATTTTATAAATAAATAAAACAAAAATAAAAAAGATTAAAGTGGCGACGCAAAAATTTATGCTTTAAACTAACTTTTACATTAATCCAACTCGATTGATACAACTGAGAATTGATTCTTCTACGCGACTCGCATACAGCTACAGACAGTGTCACAGGCCAACGGGTTAATTAGGTACCTACCCACTAGCAGTTATAATATTCTATTATTGGCTATTGTGCATTCAGCGAGTTACTTGAATAATCAAAACTGTAATCAGGGACGATGCAGTGGGTAGGTACCAACTGTCAGCAATTGGAATAAACTATTAATTTGTGCAATTAGGACACTAATTGAAACGAAGAGCCAGCGGACAATGTGAATATATTTATCATGGTTATATAATTTATACAGGGTTATTTGGAAAACATTAATAACCTCGCAGGACTATATTCCCGCCTTGATTATGAGTCGAAAATATTGTAGATGTCATGACCTAATATCAATAATTACGGAGATATGCGACCTCCAAGTTTGCATTTTTTTTTTCAATATTTCTGACATATTTTTTGTAAAACATTGGACTATCATTACAGTAACTTATATCGAATATGAAAAATTCATTCCCTTTAATACAAGTTCAATAAAATAACAAAAAACCTTCGAATTCCAATTGGAATTTTTCAGGGTTTTCATCATTTTATTTAACTTGCATTGAAACGAATGAATTTTTCGTAATAGATATAAGTTACTGTAATGATAGTCCAACGTTTTACAAAAAATAAGTCAGAAACATTGAGAAAAAAAAAAGCAAACTTTGATGTCTCACATCTCCATAATTATTCATATTAGGTCATAATAGCTTGAACATTTTCGATTCATAATCAAGGCGGAAATACAGTCCTGCGAGGTTATTAATGTTTTCCAAATAACGCTGTATATATTAACTTTGTATACACCACTTTTTTATTGAAAAAAATTCAAATTTGTACATTTGTTATCCTGATGAAGAAGCCACCGGCTTTGAAGCATGTAGAATTTTTTTCAATAAAAAAGTGGTGTATACAAAGTTAATTTCTATAAATTATAATTATAATGTCACCACAAATTAATTTTGCTGTGTTTGAAGAAGAAGTGGATATATGGCATTCCTATGCTAAAAATAGAGGATGGGGTTGGGAAAAACTGCCATCAAAACAGCGCGTCTAAAGAAGATTGGGCGGTTTATGAACCATATCGCGAGTCCGACAGGTCTGATCGTGGACAGCTTGATCCCCTTTGACGCGGGCTTTACGCACGAATGAAAAAAAAAAACATTTTAGTGATCTCGCTTGCTTTTGAATAGAGCATCAAAGATGTCGCTATGTTTCATTCGGCTCGCGATATTATACTTTTGATTGGGGACTCAATAGGCATGATGAGAGATTTTGAAATAACATTGTATATTGTAGGTACACGCTCTGACCGGTGTTTGTAGACGTATACCTACAATATAGAATGTTATTTCAAAATCTGCCATCATGCCTATTGAGTTGGTGTGGGTTAGTGAGTTTATACGCGGATTATTTCGTTGTGTTAAGTTTACGGATACGCCCCTTTCATGTCTGTAAACCTAACACAACGAAACAATGCGTGTATTACGCACTGTACCCATTTGCAAGCTTATATGAAAAGACCTATACCTTCTTAGATGGAATGTTGACCGTAAATGTCGAATTATAATCTTCACAACCTCGAAATAACAAAGTACCCGAAAGCAAAATACTTTTTTAAATAATCCTTCGTATTCTTAGTGTTAGGGATGAATCAGCAGCACGAGTGAGGCAGCCGCAAAGAGCGCGTCGTCAAATCAATATATATATATATATAAAAAGAAACCCGTGTTTCCCTACCCGCCAAGTTTTCTCCACAACCAGCCACAACCACCCACCGGTGGTTATGGTGGTGGATAGCCTTTGGTATCACATCGAAAATATGCGAGTTTGGTGGGGGTGGCTGTGCGTGGGTGGGAGTGGGTGACGAAAATGTACTTTTTAGCACATTGTTTTGTTATGGGACAGCCGCAAATGCTTCAGATTGTTTCAAAATAGACGCGCCGACTGTGTCAGTTAGTCTAGAAGGTTCCGGAAAAACCTGCTCTAGAAAGTTCTGGAAGGAGAAGGTTCTAGAAAATTCCCGAAAGTTCTATAAGGTTCTAAACTGAGTGTCGGAATGTGTCGGTGTGTCTAGAAGGTTCCTGTACATTCAATAAAATTCTTGAAAGTACTGGAAGGAGGATGTTCTAGAAGGTTCGCGAAAATTCCATGACGATTCAAACAGTGAACTTAAAATTTACGCGTGCGAAGCCGCGCGGGCACAGCTAGTAACATGTAAATTGCATTTTTACAACCGATACGCGAAATGCCAAGGTAAAACGAGTATAACATTTTTCACGGTTTAGGAAACGCCGAAATATTTACATGGCATGGTAATAAAAGCCGTTATAAGATGCTTCAGTCCCGTCTTACTAAGGTTTCGGGTAGACTAGTATTCTTCAAGCGAGAATTTATTCCAAAACAGAGCGAAAACCATATCGGGTCGTTCTGTCGATCGCACAATATTCGACGTCATCTAAAGTCAACGATCACCTGCCTAAATTCGTCGAATGTAATTATTATTTACTAGCTGGTCGTACCCGGCGTTGCACGGGTTAAGGATTAAGTAAAAAAATAAGTTTGTGAGGGAAAACAAAGGGTCCGCTGTTCTCTAAAAAACAATGTTTCCATCTAATGTTAACATAAGTTATTGTAACATAACTGTATACTTAGATATATGGTATCGCAGACTTTTTTGTAGATATTAATGTCTTCTATAAAACTGTAGTACATTACTTTGCTCTATTGGTAATAATTTCCGCAGCGTACGCAATGAGGTTTTTTTTTTTGTAATTTTTTTACATTATCGAAGTTTTCATACGGATCCCTAACATTTTTGAAAATATTATATAGCCTATGTTCATCGGCGATAATGTAGGATTCTGAATGTGAAAGAATTTTTCAAATCGGTCCAGTAGTTTCGGAGCCTATTCAATTCAAACACATAATCAAATCTTTCCTCTTTATAATATTAGTATAGATTACGATTTTCCTTCGATTTATTTATTTTAAATAATTTATCTCCCTACAATGAGTCCACGGTATATTTTATTAATTAATCTACAGTACTTAAAATAAATAAAACATTTTCAAAAAATTGTCAATAACACAGCTCCATTATTTTCAGTAGAACAAGGCGCCCGGGATCGCGGAGAATGCAAGCGAACATTCCAACATACAACGTGCGACCATTCAAGTATTACGTAAGCAAAATTTTAGCAGAATGTTCTTAGGTTTTCACGGCCACTCAGAATCTTCTTGTTTGTGTTTTTCTGAGGTATTATTTCACGACTTTCTGACCGAGGTTTCGGATCCCATTGCAGAGTCCGTCTCAGGGCTGAAGTGTCGACACATCAGCCCTGACGATGAAAGGTCGTAAAAACACGGCATAATATCCCATAAAACACAAACCAGAAGAATTTTAGTAATTTTTAACCCCTCCTTGTCAGCAGTGGTGGGAGAAATCTTAAACATTTTACAATTTGAAGTAAATATTGGCTTTCACACACACATGGTAACAGTTCATGTATGTATTTATTTTTTCAGTTATTCTCATTTGCTAGTTATGTAATAGTAACAAATAACAATAGTTAAGAAGTAATAAACGTAAAAAAAAAAAAGCAGAATGAATTTAGTAATATATACAATCATAAGAATACATAAATCTGAAAGAAAATATACATATAAAATGAAGATAAATATTTAAGTATATACAAAAATAAATACATAAGATAACACACAAAAAAATAAAAAATTAAGTAGATACAAAAGTAAACACTATATTAGAGTATACTTGAAATTACATAAAGCAGATTTTGCATATTTAGAGGTCAAGGGCGGATCAATTCTTCAGCACACCTTCTACCTGATATTTTTATAAAATCAGCGTTACGGCGTTTAAAAGGTTTGTGTATTGTAATTTCTCTAGTCTCATTTGGTAACTTGTTAAAAACAAGCGGGGTATTTTATGAAACGTTTCCGTGTTTATGGTCTGCTCCGACGGCCGGTTGAATGAACTCCAGCGGCATATCGCGCCCGTGAGCAATATTGGCGCAAAAGCTCGCTTGATTCTTTCGTCTCTCCCCCTTCATCCCCACATTTCACCGCGACGAGGATCGGACTGACGGATCAGTGTGCCCGGGGCTGACCGCGCCGTTCGCGCCGCGGACGTCGCGCGCCCTTAATTCCTTCTTTTATGTCCGCACAGAACTCCCGAAACTGTCCGCACCGCGGTCGGGGTGAACGGCCGTGTAAACTTTTGGAATCTGTGATTCGGTTTACGGTCTAGAATATCTCTGGCGATGCGTGACTGAACATTTCGGCACTTCGTAGAATCTGCTGAATTAAGCTGGTGCGTGACAGTAAGGGATTGTCATGATGATTTGACCCTACCATTATCAGCACCCACAACTGATAATATGTTCTCGTGTTCCAACAACGCACTGGGTCTTTTTTAATTGAAAGCTTGTCTTGTCTCTTGACTCAATAATAATAATAAGAAGAACAAAATTAGAAATAACAATATAACGAAACAATAACAAAGAGAAGCTATTTTTAGGACATTCTTCACATCACGGTTCCCGGCGCGATATACATAATATATTTCACCAGTTACGAAAATTAATGAAAAGAATGCTATTCAAAACCGCCGTCCAACAAAGTTTCGGTAGTTTTATTTTTTTATTTTTTTTATTTTTTAGTTTTTTTTACATCTCAGACCCACAAAACATCACATTGATATTTGTCTGTAGGTGCATCAATACATATATATAAATAAATTGTATTTACCAGAAATACATTCATATTAATTAATTACAATAGATCTTATAAACTCAAATACAAATCTACAATACTATACAACAATACAAGAAAAAATACAAATATTACCAAAATCAAAATAAGTCTCTTTTATTTAATAATATATTCATTAATTCTGTATTTTGCCCTTTTTTATTAATATCCATTTTGACACGACGTGGGATTTTATTAAATATTTTTGGTATGACATATTTTAATGTTCTTTGTCCATATTTATTTATGACCTTCGGTATTCGTAGTCCTTCTTTAACCGTAAATCTGGTACTAAGTTTATGAATCAATCTTTGCTTATATGTCCCATCTTCATGATATCGTGTAATTAGTTTGTACCACAAGATAGCATTAATTAGCATAGAGCCTTGTTTCTTGAAGAGTTCCTGTATATCTTTAGTAGTACTTTATTTATTTATTAATTTTATAGCCGAATTTTGAATATTTTGAATTTTAATTTAGTTTAATTTGAATTTTAATTTAGTTAGTTGATTTAACTATAGTAAACTATTAAGAGCAGAAGCCAGCAACCGCCAGCCTTACGTCATAGAAACCTGAAATGTTTTCTGTAGATGGACACCAGATTAGCCTACTGAACATTCAGGAATCTAACGAGAGAGAGTGAGAGGGGGCGGGGTCTAAAGTGGGTGTTACTAAATCTTTTGTGAAAGTTAAATTAAACAAAGGGCTACATGGAAAATTGATTTGGTTATTAATTAAAGGTGCTTTATTATTCACCGCTTCTCTGATGTAAAAAATTTCTAAATTATTTAATTTTAAACCTTTATTATTGGTTTTTAATATTTTTTTTATTTATTTTTGAGTCAAATTTATGATTATTTTCTATGAGGTGGTATGAAAACTCGGAAAAATTGTTGTTATTAAGACGCCTCATATGTTCTTTGTTTCTAGTATTAAAAATAGTAGACCCTAAATCTGGTAGTGGTTTTTACTAAGTTAACTAACATTCTGTTATAATGTCTAACCACAAAGTTAATGCTTTAAATGAAGACCCCATGGCAAGAAGTTGTTAACTAACATTCAAGTCATTTTGAGATAATTAGACATTTGCATTTCGCCTTTGAAAAATATGTTTTATTGCTAATTCAAGATTAATTTTTATTGATTTATGTCATTAAAATATCAAAAAAGTATTTACACAGTAAAAAAAATGCATTTATGCACAAAAAATATGAATATACTAATTTTCCCTAACAAATGTAGTTAACAACCATTTTTTCGCCTCTGGAACTCATTTTTAATAGAATAACACCTTTTTGGTAAAACACGAATATCAAACAACCCTTCAAATGCTATCCGTTTTTCTATCCATTATCCAAATTTAAAAAATACCTAGCATGTTAATTAATAATACAAAACATGGTATGAAAAATAATAAATAAGTACGTATTATAATAGTCTTCAAATAAAAACAAATATATGACAGTACTGCCAGAGTAAAATTTATATTAACCATAAATATTCCAATCAAATTAATTAGCGTATTAGTGTCAGAATGATGGCATGAACATGTTATTATTGAAGATAAAATGCTCTTCCCATTTGTAACTGATTTGATTTTTATGAAAAAGTGTAGTTAACATGTTCATACCTGTGATTGGAACATGTTGTAATTATTTTTAAGTTCTGAACTTATTTCCAATGGAAAGAGCGTACATTATTTAGTTTAGAGGGCTTATTAACTCATTTTTTACAAAAATGTTGGTTAACAACTTTTTTTATTACTTTTTTTTATTAATTTTTTTTTTTTACATCTCAGACCCACAAAACATCACATTGATATTTGTCTGTAGGTGCATCAATACATATATATAAATAAATTGTATTTACCAGCAATACATTCATATTAATTAATTACAATAGATCTTATAAACTCAAATACAAATCAACAATACAATACAACAATACAAGAAAAAATACAAATATTACCAAAATCAATTAAGTCTCTTTTATTTAATAACATATTCATTAATTCTGTATTATGCCCTTTTTTATTAATATCCATTTTGAAACGACATGGGATTTTATTTAATATTTTTGGTATGACATATTTTAATGTTCTTTGTCCATATTTATTTATGACCTTCGGTATTCTTAGTCCTTCTTTAACCGTAAATCTGGTACTATGTTTATGAATCAATCTATGCTTATATGTCCCATCTTCATGATATCGTGTAATTAGTTTGTACCACAAGATAGCATTAATTGGCATAGAGCCTTGTTTCTTGAAGAGTTCCTGTATATCCTTAGTAGCACTTTCTTTATTTATTAATTTTATAGCCGAATTTTGAATATTTTGAATTTTTCTAATATTAGTTTTGCAAGTTAGACCCCAGCTAGTTATTCCATACCTTATTACCGATTCCGCTAAAGATTGATATATAGTTTTCATAGTCTGTTTCGGAACATAGTATTTAATCTTGTGCATACATTAATAATAAAATATTTCATGTTTGATAGTACATATAACGTAAGTATATGTGTATATGTGAGAGGGTCCTTTTCGGACATCGGATTGGTTGCACCCTCACGGTACAGCAGGAACCTGCCGCCGATTGCAAATGGCGCCCGAACCATGATGCGGTCGCGGTTGCGCCTGGTTGGAAATAGTAGAGTGTGCAATAACATTGTCAACAAAACGTACTATGTTCGATGTAATTTACTCTTCACAGCTGACCAGCCGCCGCAGAATGCCGCCGTAAAATGTAAACACTCCTGTCGCGTTTATTATTCAACGCGCGCGCTTTACTTCGGGGTCAAATACTCGCTTCAGATTACTTTTATAATCAAAATGGTGACGTCTCGCCAAGGCCACGGGCGATATTGGTAGTCGATAGTAACATTTAAATAATCTGCTGGAGAAAATATCAGAGAATACAATATTAATATATATTTTACTTATTAACTAAAAGACCGTTAACATGATTCACCCTATTGGTCCTAGGGTGACATTATGTAGAACATAAAATATAAATATTTAACGAATATTTTGAAGATGACATGATTACAAAAAAAATGTCCTTAGGTTTTCACGGCCGTTCAGAATCTTTGGATTTCATAATTGGGTGAATTCCAATAAACTTCTGATAGGAACATAGTAATTGGCACTGAAGTATCGCACAGTTTGTTCGTTGTTCTGAGAACAAAACCGAGAGCTTTGTATGCTCATTTTGCTACATCTATATATTGAATGTAAAAGAGCGGTCGAAGATAATAATTTTTAATGATCTGTTTCACTGATGCTGCATTAAAAGGGAATGAGTCTGTATTTTTTTTTGTGAAGTATATCAAATTGCACTTGTCGATGTTGAAATAGATATCATATTGATGCCACAATTGTTGAATTGAATTAAGGTGAGCTTGGAGGACGTGGCAGTATGGGTGTGGTGGATATGGATTTGAAGATTTTGAGATCGTCGGCGAAAAACAGTACATCGGAATATTAAATGACTTCATGTGTGACGTTTATAAATATTAGGAAAAGGAGGCTAAGGTAAAACCCCTGGCTTACTCTAGAAGTAGTGTAGAGTGGATTGCATTAATAACTAATGAGTGTGAATTTTTTTTATTTTTTTTTTTTAAAAAAATAGAGATGTGAACACGGAATACGTGTCACATCAATATTCTTACTATTCTCAAACTAAGCTAAACGCTTGTGCCATGAAAATAGGACTAACTTGCTAGTCTGGAGTGAGGTTCGAACCCGCGACCTTTGGATCACGAGGCCAGTGTCCTAACCACAAGACCAACAAGCTACTCAAATTCTTTTTGTGATATAAATTTTAGGCATCGTAATAGAAGAACACATACATATACCAAATTTTGTGAGATTTTCTTATAGAAGGGGTCAAAAGTCAGTGTAAACAGAGTTCACCTGTAGGTATTTCACCGGTTGTTTTATAATGAATTCATTTATTTAACGCCCTTATGGGCTTTTACAAATATAAAGAATATAAATTGTTAAAAAATAACATAAGACAGATAAAATAATACTACAGTTAAAGGTACAAATAATAATAGTTAAAAGGTAAAATAATAATACAGAAATATTTATTATTCATTTCCATTTCGTTGAGATGTAAAGAATTGTATCAGCTTTGTCCAATACACAGTTATATTATCAGCAAAAATGTCAGCCGCCTCTGCATGTTCATTCCCTGATGAGTGTAATCTGAGAATTACAGAGTTTGCTAATGCATTAATTGTGACATTTCCACTGTAACAGAATAATGCACTGTGTCTTGATGACCTCAATGGGGCATATAAGTCGATCAGACTAACAATCTGGGGGCAATCAATCATGCTATTTATGATCCCATAAAGAATAATACATATATATCCTATATTGAATAAAGTTAATGTCTTATTTTTTTGTTTGTTTGTTTGTTTTGATGTTTTTTTTGCAATTTTTATACTTCTTGTTTCTGTATCTCTGTCTCTCAGGTGGCGCTACAACCCAAATTGGGCGTTGGCCTCATGCAAAGATTGCGCCTAGGGCTCTGTATTAGGTTTCGTAATAGTTGTGTTTTACAGGGAGAGATTATTAGTCTCTCGTCTAACCCTCCCCTTAGCTGGAATGGTTTCGGTTCAATGGCGCCGAAGACTCACCATCGCCCTTTCTATTGGCTGTGACCTATACAGATCACGTTTCCAGGGTTCGCGACGAGGATGCTAGAGGAGACTTGATAGTAGTGTTGGTATTGTTTATTTATTTACGCCCAAGGGGCTTTTACAACATGAGTAAATATTTGAAAATAAAATAAAAACAGTCAACAAAATGTAATTTAAAAATTTGATAAATAATTAACTTAATGCAAGTAAGAAAACATACATGGTTACATATACATATACTTGAGTAAGTATAATATCTGTGATAGGTGAAATAAAAATATAGTTAGGATTGTCTAATGGAATATGTGACTTGTAGTGTAGGAATCTAAGAAACAATTTGTTTGTGATTGCATTATGAATTCAGGACGGCAGGGTGTAGAGCTTTAATTAGGGAATCTTTATATTGCGCTAAACTGGAATTAAAAATAACAGAGATATGCGCATAGGAATTGCCTAGCCTATGCAGTAGGTTGTGCAACTTGGAATTTTTCGGCAAAGTTCTATCATATTTTTCTAGTTCTATCAACGGTTCAAAAGTTTTTGTGTACTTTGTATTTTATAAACTGCTTAAATAAATGTAAAATGGTAATAAGTATTAAATTAAACATTAATTTGCGTGTAAAAATTGTTTAACCGTGAAAACATTTTAAACATCACTTCAATGCTAGAATATTTTCACAAATATGAATTAAAAAGCACACTGACTGTAATCATTTGATTCTCGTAAATAAATAAATACTCCGGTCCAGCTTGGGATGAGTTTGATGTTTCAAAAAATTTCCAACAAAAAAATCCGCAGTCCAAATTAACAGTCTAAAAGCCCGCGCGCATCCAGTCTTCCGTTCGCAGAGAATGGTACGAGTACAAAGAACGAAGTATTTAGCAAAAATCAATATGACCGGAAGTACAGAACCTGTATTTCATAGGTACCGATGATACTTCTAATTATTCACCTATATTTTAGAACAATTTCCCGAGGAAACAGAGAGTCATGAAGCTTTATTAATATGTTTTGTATTGTATAACTTTGTTTACAGTATTTATTTATTTAATTTAACAGTTGGTACCAGAATTCCATTATGTACCGCTAGTTTTGCCTCGGTAAATTCGGTGCCTCGGTGAATTCTGGTACCAACACTGATGTATGGAAGGGAAGCATGGAGCTGACAGAAGAGGAACGAATGTAGATTGAATGCAGTGGAGATGAGATCCCTCAGATGTATGTGTGAAAATCAATTTATGATAGAGTAAAGAATGCAGATATGATTGTAAAGCTGATCTTAGCGTAATAAATAGAATTAAAAAAGGGTCGCTCAGATGGTTTGGGCATGTTGAGCGAATGAATGAGGAAAGAATGGTAAGAAAGATATATAATTGATGGCGCCAGAAGGAGAGGGCGACCGCGGAAGACGTGGCATGACCAGATTAACCAGATACTGGAAGATGGTCCCGTTAGAAGCCTCAACAACCGGCGAGCTTGCATGCGAAGATGTATGAATGTGGATGAGGCGAGAGTTGTATGTCAGGACAGAAGAGTATGGCGCTCTATCCTCTCTGCCTACCCCCACGGGGAAACGGCGTGATGACAAGTTAGTTGGTTATCTTTAATTACAGTATTTAGTACATAGTAGTACAGTACACATATTATTTAACAGTAGGTGGACGTGCACATGCAGAGTGCGTCAACATTTTGCTTCTTATATCACATTTTTATGGCGGCTCTGCCGCATGTGGCCGGCCGTTGCGGTGGTGCAATAGACGCCGGGTCTGCCCATTCGAGTCTCGGTCGTTTGAGTGAGATTGCCAGTCGTAAACGTTCCATCTGTTCGCAGCAACGTCGGCCGTAACAGTTTGGCCTTGTTCTAGCAGTTAAAAACGAATCACTCCCCGACATCCCACAGGATTTTTTCTGGTGCCGTCGGTATTGGATTTGTTTAGGATCTAGCCAACGCCTTTTGCGCTTCAGTTGGCACAAAAAATCCATTTTCTTTATAGATCGTTCATCGTTATAAAGCGATACCAATTATTATACTGAATCCAGCTAATGTGTAGTAGTTGTGTAAGTCCATTGGTTGGGAATAAGAGTTTCCAGCTCTACGTTATACTCCAAAACACCAAAAGTCTTGCATGAGAGAGGATTGGTACCTCTATTGCTTGACCATTATAACTTGGCGTGCGGCGACTTTGGAATTAAAATCCACCCAACCCGCACCCGGCGGTAACCCCTCGCCCTGTCATTCAGTACAATTTTGTATTTGCTCGGGAGCTGTGACATCTTGATTACCAATATACACTGAATTATTATGTCCAAAACATCCTAAACAGTCCGGGATGGCGCAAGAACAATTATTAAAGTTTTGCGAAGCTGAAAAGGCAAATAATGGACCAATATTATCGTCTGACAGTTAGACAGATAGAACGGCCGCCATTACGGCTTGGTTTCTTTAGTGCTGCCCGACCAAATTTTTGTTAAAGGCTACGACACCGGTCACCGGACATTCTGTACATTATGTATCGTGTAATAAATTAACACCCTGGCAACTTCTGTTACGCGACAGGGACGCCCTCCCTCGCACGCCAATTTATAGTGGTCGCATTCTAGGAATCGGTATAGCCAGACAGAGAAACAAAGATGATGTCACGTGGTCGGCCGAGGGTCAAACAAAGCCACGACACCTCTGAGAGGAGAGGAAGAGAAGTAACGGCGAGCGAACAGAACCTGATTTGTGTGTCTCGGAAACGAGTTTTTTTTTCTTTCATTTTTAATTATCCCCAGCAACCATTAAAATATAATAAAAGTGTGCCTAATACGAGGTTTCATCGCACGGAGCGTCCGAAGAGTCGCGCCCGCAGACGGATGTAACGTTCCAGTTCCAGGCTCGGTTCGAGGAATTTGGACATGCTGGATGAATGAACGAAGACAAAGAAGACACGGCATGTCGGGATGATGTACGCGAGATTGGAAAATTGAGGCCCGTCAGAGGATCAGAAACCATAATAATTAATAAGCTTCCGAAAACTGAGTGATCTGCTAATTGCAGATTAACTCGGTGATGTCTACATACTTGCGTTTCAAAAAAATATAGCAACAAAAAGGGTTTTCTACTGGCGGTAAACGATTCTTGAAAGTCAGGTAGGTACCATGATAACACGACACATATTACCGGACTTGCACAAAGCGAGTGGGCATATGGGACTGCCGATTGAATTGGTTCGACCGCCCGTGTGCACAGCCCGGTTTGGTGATCGTGACCTCATTTATTTCGGATCCTGTATCATTGTTGAAGTTGAGGGGTAACACCACCCTAGAAGCCTGAAACTCAGGTAGGGTGATTTTTTTACCAGGAAGTGTGTGTGTATGAAAATGCAACATTTGGAAAAAACGCCACCGCTTGTAAAAAAATCAAACCTAAATTTCAGGCTCTCAGGATGGTGTAACCCCTTAAAAAAAGAATTGTTGAAAAAAACAATTTGAAAAAAAATATCCTTAACCCCAATAACTCCTTCGGTTAAGTCTCTTAATTTTTGTATACGCCTTTGAGGCCCTAATTCAGAGTCAATACTTGTGATTTAAAGATTAAGGTTCGCCTTAAAAGTATTATTTTGTACTAAAAATAGCCTTCGAATCATTCGGGCATAAGGCATACAAAAATTAGGATACTGCCTATCCTTTTGGAATTTCTACCAGAATTGCGGATGGAGGGATAAACGTAGAGGAAAATCTTCAAGGACATCGACAAGTCACAACCAGTGGGGGTACGATCCTCGGTGATGAGGAAACTGACTGGAGAAGAGAACTTAAATATTTATGTGATAAAATATTTAGATAGACGAAAATATAAACAATTTTATAATATTATTAATATTTAAAACATTAAGTTTGTGGTTAGACATTATAACAGAATGCTAGTTAAATTTGTATAAATCACTACCAGATGTCTATGTCTAACGGTTTCGAGACGTACCCGTCTCTTCGTCGGGACCAGCACTACACTACTACGTTCACAACACTATACACCACAACAATAGTACTGTTATGGTGTATTTATCACACGCGTGTTAATCTTGTCAAAGACTAGCATGCACTCGAAACCGGTAGACCTAAAATCTGATTGTTCGATATTCGTGACGTCACGTTGGCGCAGAATTCGATTTCTACAGAATATTGTTTCATTTTCTTATGTGGCAACACTGATTGGTCTCTATCGATAATTAATCCTACCCTCCCAAGTACCAGTGTACCTTTCTTTACCTTTCGTTTCGACTACTCTCGCTAATCGCGTTATAAAAGCGGCAGGACACATTTTCTCACCTCCTGCCCTGTAAAATTTCGTCTTGTGTTGAACAGAATGCATTTGTAAACATATTTCTTGTCTCGTCACCGCCGTACAACGGATAAGCCGAGTGAAATAGTTTCTTCTGGTGAGGTGACATCTGGAAGGACGCCGAGAGACGAAGATGAGTCGAAACATCCCTGCCTTCTCGACCCAATACAGTCCATTATTCCCTTTAGTCCTTCCTTCCTTATCCCTGTTCCCGACCATAATCCCGCCACCCCCCACGTACGCGGCGAATCGCGTCGCGTACACTGGTAGTTGTTTATATTAATTTAACTAACACTTTGTTATAATGTCTAACCACAATGTTAATGCTTTAAATATTAAAAATATTAATAAAAAGGAACAATTCGGACGAGAATGCCCCCGCGACTTAATGACATTTTTTCTACGGTCGTCACGGAGGCGAGATAAAAATGGTAGTAATAAAAATTCGTTAAATAAGTATACAAATATAAATAAAGTTGTCGGTAAATTATGAAACCTAAGGTTGGAGCGACACAATGCACGGGCAGCAGGTGAACAAAGGGCGGGGGGGGGGGTGTTCTATCGACATTTATCATTTTAATCCGCCGCGGACGCGCAGATGCGGGGCAGGAGCTTTCAGACAAAAGCCCGAAAAGTAATACGAAGATCAAAACACAAGCTCGTTTAAAAAGGCTCGCGGTAATGATATTTCTACATCTCTGGTATTACACTCTCGCTAGGAAATTATAAAAGAAAATAAAAATGCCGAGATTAATAAATTAATACTGGACATGAATAAAGCACCAGAATGTTCATTCTAAGTACAAGCTAAAAGGCGAATATAGTCTTTTTCGCTCTTTATGTGCTATTTTACGTTTATTTATTAAGGAATCGTGAGAGTTTTTTTAACATATAATGTAAAAGCATAGTGTTCATTTCATAGACCAATTAAAAAGATTCACAAATGTTAAGAACAAAGTTAGATAAGATATTTTTAAGTTAATTATTTTGAATTAATTAATGAATAGTAGTAGTAAGCAACAAACAATGTTATGACTGAATAATGGTAAGCGATTGAATGTGAAAAAAGAAAAAGTATATCAAGAAATGAGTTAAATAATGGGTGAAAAGGGATGAGGAGGTAGGAGTCAGGATAGAGGTGGAGGAAGAGAAGATCAGATATAGTGAGTGAATGGTCAAAGTCGATTTTGTACATGTAATCTAAAGCTTTCTTTTAAATTCAGTAAGACCAATGTTGAAGAGGTCAATATCGATACAATTATTATTGAAAGCTTTGCATGCGCTATATAAAAATGTATTTTGTGTATGGGATGCTCTATTTCTCGGAACATGGAACATTAAAAGTAATATACGCCGGTACGTGAGTTAAGTCATTTTAATAGTAAAAACTATAAAATACTCACGTCGTTTAGTGCCTTATTTATAAAAAAAAATGAAGCGGTACTTAATACTTATGCGATATACTTTCCCATACAATTAGGAAATTAACACAGATAGAATTTCAGTGCAGTGTTTAATGTATCGGCATATAGTACTTATCTGTACACTTATCTTTTAAAAAATATTTTTGGTACTCGGTGCTTTATTCATTTCCAGTAGGCATTCAAATATATATATATACACACTTGAATTTTCCGAAGAAACGCGATGTTTGCTCGAGATGTAATCTGTGTACATACAAAATAAATATCAAGTTCGAGTAAATATCAAATAAAATTTCAAATTCTAGATAAAAAATACGTATTAAATTATCAATAGACGATACATTATAACTAACACAACCACAAAAATACATTGCTAACAAATGCAGAGACTTCGCTTGATATACTTACTACAATACAATATATTATATAATAGGGGAGTTTTAAGTAATTTTCGATGTGTATTTTTATCACACCACATCGTTTAATAAGTATAAAAATATATAATAATAATATTTGGATAATTTATACAGCGCCGTTTTCGCGAATACTTACCTCAAGGGCGCTTTACACAAAAAATTATCTTACAAAACAACGTACTGTTAAAAAAAACTTATTTACTATTACTTATTTACTAGGTGGCATGCAAGAAATGGAATTAAAGTTTAATACTATAATAGTTGGGAGTGCCTGAAGGAATTAGGTGTTTTCGCGGAGTGCATAAGAGGAGTGGAATATATTGTATTCATTTCCAGTATACGTAATTAATACGAATACACTTGCATTTTAGATTTAAAAAAAGTATACACATATTAAATAATAAGGATAAGGATGATTGATAAGTGGTGAAAACATATACCTACATTTTTTTATTTAATTTAATATAAGGTATAAATACATATCTTACATATTAATTTGACTTTTTTTTTAATACTTTGTAGTAGTGTAGACCTCATCAGTGAAGAGAAGCTCTCGAGCCTGATGAGGGAGCCTCAGTTCTTATTTTGTATATAGGTACATATGCGAGTCATTTAATAATACGTAATTTGATAATGAAATATTTAAGTATTTTGTAAAAAGCTGTACGTTTAATATAGCATAAAGTAAATTTTTATTAATTATACACATTAACTATAATTTTGAAACTGAAGCTCGTAAACAAGCAGTGCTCACCCGACTAAATACATTGACTTAGTAATGGTTTCAATTTATTAGATAACTAACTCCATCTGTCTCGGGATTGTAGCAACATCTCACCCCTGGACCGAGTAACGACCCGGAGTAACCCGGTAAGGTGGCGCCGTACGCCCTCGCGTCTTGTTTACGGGCGAACCGAACGGCGAAACTTAAAAACCAGCGACATGTGTACGTAAAAGAGACATCTTCCAAACCGAGTTGGAAAAATTTTATATTCTTCTTCTCGGGCAAAAGGAAGGTGGCCAAACATCTTGCGTTACCCCGAGACATTTCGTCCGACGTACATACTATTATCTCCCCAATACAGTTGGGTAAAATCATTACAGACTTGAGCGTTGCCGTCGAATATTCTATACATACAGAGCGTATAGGGTTGGTTTACTTTTCTTCGAACAGAGTGATAGGTAATCATTAAAGTATTCAAACATATCTTAATGCAGTAGTGTGGTGTTGGTCCTGACGAAGAGACGGGTACGTCGCCAAACCGGTAGAGCTAAAATCTGGTAGTGGTTTATACTAATTTAACTAACACTACAGTCTAACCACAAAGTTAATGTTTTAAATATTAATCTATACTAATATTAAAAAGAGGAAAGATTTGATTGTGTGTTTGAATTGAATAGGCTTCGAAACTACTGGACCGATTTGAAAAATTCTTTCACATTCAGAATCCTACATTATCCCTGATGAACATAGGCTATATAATATTTTCAAAAATGTTAGGGATCCGTATGAAAACTTCGATAACTTAGCCCAACGTGTGAAAAAATTACGAAAAAAAAACCTTATATTGCGTACGCTGCGGAAATTATTGCCAATAGAGCAAAGTAATGTACTACAGTTTTATAGGGGACATTAATATCTACAAAAAAGTCTGCGATACCATATATCTAAGTATTACACTTATGTTACAATAACTTATGTTAACATTAGGTGGAAACATTGTTTTTTAGAGAACAGCGGACCCTTTGTTTTCCCTCACAAACTTATTTTTTTACTTAATCCTTAACCCGTGCAACGCCGGGTACAACCAGCTAGTAATAATATATTTATGCAATTTATTAATTAAATTTTATGAAATTATGCGAAATGTTAACAAATTCTTAGGGCCAGTTGAACTTTTATAAACTTGGTTTATTGTAATCGTTCATTTAAAACATTTTTGCGTTTTACGCCAATCGAACAATCCGTTTTCGTTAAAATCTACGCTTCAAATTAATAATTACTATAAACCTAGTTGATGTAACCGACCCTTAGGCCCGGTTGTATCAGGTTGGATTACAGTAAAAGTTTGTTTAAAGCATAAATTTTTACGGAAACCGGTACTTTGATTGGTGGAGAACGCAAAAATCTATATTTTAAACTAACTTTTACTTTAATCCAATTTGATACACTGGGCCTTAGACATTCAGATAAATAATGTATGTTTTGTTAATCATACCTCTTTTAATATATCTTTATACATCACTTTTTACAATTTTTAAGTACATTGTTTTTTTAATGGTACGTTGTACCGTGTAGGTATGTATTAAAAAAAATTCCAAAGCTTTCTCGTCAGCATTAATATTTTTTATGATAGCTGAAGTTTTATTCCAACGGAAAAAATTGTCGGCCGCGAAGTTTACATATTTTTGTATGATTTTGTGATGTGAAGCGATGTATGATCGATCGTACCGATGTTTCGTTTTCGATGTTTGCCTTTATAATTGTCAATTTTATTACAAATCAATATTATATCCATAGCGTTGTGTTTATTTTATTATATTTATGAAGCTTTAATAAGGGCAATATCATTTGCTAATAAAAAACTAACCCATAAAAACCAAGTTTTTACAATTTTCCCTTTCGCTTTGAATCAGGTTTCGTGTCTTTACACGCGTCGGGCTAATTACTCATATAGAATGATTCCAATTTGAAAAAAAACATTAAAATTTCTAAAAATCCAAAATTATACTATAATTATTAATTTTTTAAAACGAAAATTTGTTAGGTCGTTTTCATCGTCGCCACGAGTCTGCCTGCAAAGTTTCAGCTCGGTTTGATCACGGGAAAAGGGTTAAAAATCGATCCAAAGTTTTTTCGTCAGACAAGCAAGTTACGAGTTAAAAGAAAGAGAGCAAAAATATATCATCAGCTACAATTCTGGTATGAAACTCTTTATATTAGGCGTATGCGGAGCACGTGTATTGCAATTTTTGATAAGGAAACAAAGGCAAAACATATGTTTTATTGTACCGACTGCCTTTTGAAAAATTGTTATTTATTTCTTTCGCCGTAAATTTTTGAAAGTTTGGCAGTAAAACTGGGGCGGGATAGTATCCGCGCAGGCGAAATAAGGCCACTGGAATAATAAAAGAAGACGCGAAAAACAAAGTATCGCACCGCTGCCAAGATCGGTTCCAGCGGGAGACGATGGACGATCTGTTTGTATGTAGATCCGGTGGGCGAGGTCGCGCAGAACGGAAATAAAACCCGGAAGTGGAGTACCTTCGGAGCACGCGGCCACTCCATCATAAATTGAGGCATGTATTCACTAGGGGACAAATTGTCCCTCGACAGCACGCGCGGCATAGAGTCTACGTGACGTTGCAACGTCGCGCACAACATAGCGCGGTATTTCTACGTGCCGTGGCAACGTTGCCATGCGCACGGTACCCGAGCGAGCTCACTGACACATTACGCGAATGCGCGTGCGCTGTATCCGTCAACATGACTGTCGGGAAACGAAATTGTCCTTCAACTCATCGAGCTGTACCAAGGCCGTACAACGTTGTGGGACACTTCAAACAGTGAATATAAAAATAAAATGATGTGAGGGCCAACAGCGTTCCTTAATATTGTCTTGCTCGGCTATGGAAGGCCCGATTATTTGTAATAAATTGTCAAAATCAGTTGTTGTCATTCGAGCGAAATTGACAAAAGATCCGTCAGACATTCGAAGATCGCGTAGAATATCCATCCTTCTTTCCCTTTGCAGTAAATAATTTCGTACCCTCCACCTTTTTCTCCTCTTACGTTTCGATAAACTCGTTAAAATAAATAGATACGCAGCTGTCATCATAACCTCATCGGGCGGCAAGTGTAAATAGATACGCAGCTGGCATCATAACCTCATCGGGCGACATTTCTGCGACAAGTGATATGTGAGTCCCGGTGTGTACACGTCAAATGACCGCGTCATTGTCCCCGAAACATGAGCGTAGATGTTGATGCGACATGCCGCGCGGAATGTTTCGCGATTTGTCCCCTAGTGAATACATGGCTTTATTCATTTTTATGCGGGAAACCGAACAGAATGAACCGAGTACTCGTCCGCGTACGAAGAAACATTACTCGAAAATTTGAAACGAGGTAGTGGGGAACAATGTTGCCTTTGATTTATACGGAGCGTTTACCAAAAATTGGTACAGAACGCAGAGTATAAAAATTTACAGTGATGAACTAAAGCCGTTGGGTCACAGCGGAAGAATGTCCCCCTCGCGTATGTTTAAAATACATTAATACTGCAGTTGAAGTATTTATTCTTGCATAATTAAATCCCATAGTAAACAAAACGATTTTTACAATAGGCGTTGTTTTTAATTATTTATATTTTGTTCCAAACCAAATATCTTGAGTAGGTAAAAACGTCTTCGTATTATTACATTACTTTATTAAGTGCAACTTATTTCCTGAGAGATTATACCTTTTGAGAGTATTTATTTTGACCTATTCTTAATTGTTTTAAAATTTACATTATCGTAGTAATTTTTTAAAGTCAAACTTATTGGAACCAGCCGTGGCACCAGAAGTGTACCAAGAAATTTACGTTACTTCATATATAATGCGATAATCTTTAGGTATATAGTGCGATATTCACAAAGTAATTTGCGACTATCGTATTATATAAAGTGGATTGTTTTAAAAATGGAATGATATGTGTGTTAATCAATTAAAAAGAGACTACGAATAAGGTCGAAAAATTTAATTTACAAAGCTGCCGTGGCGAAAATGGATACGCGCCATTTCCGGATAGAACGGAGGTCCGTTGGTTCGAATCCCGGTAGCAGCTAAAATATTTTTTCGTTTATTTGATTTTTCTGTGCGTCTTTTCTAATTGATTAACAAATTTGTTAGTGTAATTAACATTTTATAATTTATTTTCATAATTTTGATCAGTATTTCTTTTGTTCAATATCCACATAAGAATATCACACCTATCGACGGCGGTGGTAAACTAAAAAATATGGGGTGAAATATGAAGCCGGGCAAATGGCGTGACGCCAAATATAAAGCAATCATCGATGTTAATTTTACGATTCGTTTGAGTCCGAGTTTTTGAGGAAAAGCGTTAAAGATTTTATCAAGCCGCCGCTTTGCGGGGGGCATTACACTCCGGGAGACCGATTCTGGAAACAGGCGGGCAGGAAAAAATTTCTTAACAAATCAAAATAAAATACTTTAAAAAAACTCAATCAATTGAATTCAATTCAACATTCAGAGGCGTGCATATCGAATGAAAAAAAGCACGTCTGAGAATGCGGAACGTGATGTCGATCGATTTTTGCATCTGTATATCCGATATACAGAGTGCACCAGAGCCAGCAGCAGAAACTTGGCCGGTAGATTCCTGACCATGTTGTGAGTGTAAAGTGTTCAAGCAACCATGACCTAATATCAATAGTTATGGAGATATGTAATATCAAAGTTTCCATTTTTTTTTCAATATTTCTTACATATTTTGGCAAAGAGTTGAACTATCATTACAGTAACTTATATCGACTGTGAAAAATTCATTTTCTCCAACACAACTTAAATAAAATGATAAACACCTTGTAAAAAATAACTTTTTTCAATTTTTGCAAGGTTTTTATCATTTTATTCGACTTGTATTAAAGCCAATGAATTTTTCATAATCGGCATAAGTTACTGTAATAATAGCTCAACTTTTAGCAATAAATAAGTAAGAAATATTGAAAAAAAATGCAAACTTTGATATTGCATATCTCCATAACTATTGATATTATGCCATGGTAGCTTGAACATTTTAGACTCATACCATAGTCAGGAATCTACCTGACAAGTTTCTGCTGCTAGCTCTGGTACCGCCTGTATATAAAAAATTGGATATATATCCAAAAAAAATTTTGCACACGTCAATTGATAACTCGAAATAATTAGGCAATTTATTATTTTATTTTGTACGTGAATTATTATTCATAAAACTATGGATGGATAAATAGATATAAATTGAAGTATTACAGCTGACCACAATGATTTTACCATATATGTAATACTCTAGTATTACAAATATGGATTTTACCCAATTCTGATTTATTGTATAAAATAAAACCCCAAAAAGTCAACAGATGGCAGCGCCATCTAGAAACGACCGCAGAAAGTTTTTTTGGATATATATCAAAAATAAAAATCAAGTGATAAATATCGTGAAATATATCCTCGAACCCTGCCAAAAATAAATAAATTTATTTTTAAAGAAACTCACAACTACACCTGTGAAGAAATTATCGAGAATCCGAAGCAACGATTCTTTAATTTGAAAAGCTTATCTACGAATTCTGCCTGGCTTTAGGAATCGCTTGCGCGAGGTGAGAAACTCAATGAGCTGGTTTCGGGAATAGAGGCCCAGGAGCTAGACTCGTATTGATTCGTAGCAAAAAGTTAATTGGAGTAAGCTGTAAAAAATTAGCAACTCGTGGTATACTCGAATACCTGAATTATTTTTTGGAACGATTCCAGTAAAGAATGAGTCTTTCAGTTTGCTAATTAGTAAAACGCCTTTGGAAGATTTTCATTCAGATTATTAAAAATACCTTTAAAAGTATTTTTAACATAAATGTCGGATAAAAAGTGCTGCTTAAAATGAAATTAAACTTGAATTATTCAATGAGACTTAATCTATAGTTATAGAAATGAAACCAAATAAAAATAACAAATGAAAATATATAGAGACCTAGTAATAGAAATGAAACCAAATAAAAAAATTAAGGGATCACGACCATGACGAAAAATTCATTATGAAAAACCAAATTAATTAAACAATTAGAAAGACATACAGAAAAATCTAATCCACGAAAAAATATTTTGGCTACTACCGGGATTTTTTCATCCCGATCGATTACGAAAAATTCATCCGTTTCAATACAAGTTAAATAAAATGACAAAAACCCTGAAAATTTTCCAATTCGAATTCAATTATTACTTTATTTTACTTGTATTTAAGGAAATGATTTTTTCATATTATATATAAGTTACTGTAATGATAGTCCAACGTTTTACAAAAAAGAAGTCGGAAATATTGAGAAAAAAAATGCAAACTTTGAGGTCACATATCTCTATGACTATGGTCATAACAGCTTGAACATTTTAGATTCATAATCAAGGCAGGAATATAGTCCTGCGAGGTTATTAACGTTTTCCAAATAACCCTGTACAGTAGAAATTCCAGTCGAGTACGGCTGATTTCAGAGTACTGACTGCACGCCGCTGGAGTCGCGGCAGACCCGGCGCGGGTGCTCGCCGCAAATTGTCGCCAATTGTGATTGCGCACTTCTGTATCGCGATTGTGTTGATCAGCTGTGAGCCGCGCTCCACTTCCCGCTCCTATCGAGACGATAGCGTGTTTTAATTGCCGAGCCGATACTACAGCGCGGATAATGAGGTTATCACCGAATCTCATATAGCGTACAGATACAGGCTGTTTCAGCCAAACGCGATGTAGATTACCACTGACAATTTCAAAACAGATGTGACAAAAATGCTAAAACTCGGCCAACGGAATAATCCAAGAATATGGTCCCGTTGCTCATAAAATGAAAATAAGTATTTCACTATATAATTTAATGTCCTGTTAATTTAATCTAACTAAAATAATCGTAATCTGAATTAAACAAACCAAACCTAATAACCTAACCTAACCAAACCTAATAACTTAACCTAACCTCATATATGCCTATGAAATGTCAAAATATGCAGTGCATTTTTCGAAACTTTGAAGTGTAATATCTTATTTAATACTTACTTTTTATTTATGGTTTTTGTGTTTAATTTGTAGAACTCCATATTTATTTTTAGCGAAATTTAAAATAAATTAAATTTTAATAAATATTATTATTAACCCGTAGAACTTAACCCGTAGAACTTAATAATAATATTTATTAAAATTTAATTTATTTTAAATTTCGCTAAAAAAAAAAAAAAAAACTTACTTTTTAAACGTAAATTATCTTTCATTTTGTTATTAGCACATTCAATAATATAGTGAAATAATCATTTTCGTTGTATATGCAATGGGACCATTATCTTGGATTTAGCCAATGTTATCCATAAACCTTTTAGGTTTCTATTATATTTTAAATAAAAAAAATGCTAAATAACTTTATTTAATATGTAGTGTGACGTAACTTCCTAAGTTTGTTATCTAATAACATATGCGATATACATTAAATAAGATTTATTAACTTCTTCATCAAACACAGCAAAATTATTTTGTGGTGACATTATAATTATAATTTATAGGTATAATATAAGTAGGTACTTTATTATTATTCATTTTTCATATATAACTTTTTAATATTTTGATTATCTATACTTCGATTTTTAAATTTAATTTTTTTAGTATACATTTGTATCCCGACGAAGGGGCCATGGGCTCTGAAGCATGTTTTTTTTTTCAATAAAAAAGTGGTGTAAACAAAGTTTATTTCTATAAATTATAAGATTTATTATATTAGAGTATCGGATTATATTTATTTATTTGTAACTGTTCGGAAAACCAACAGCTAACAATGATTAAGTAGATACAAAACATAAACATAAAAGCCAATTATAGGTTTTCACTGATTGTGACAATATATCTTATTTGTGTGGTGTACGCATGTATGATATACTTAGTTTATTGATAAAACTAGATATAATTGATATAATGGAAAATAGTAACTTATATTTTATTTGAAAAATGGATCGTCGCGTATGAGTAGGATTATTTCGAAATAAGTCTAAAATATACTTTTTTGTGAGTGCATTAAATTTGTTTGAAGTCTGATTTTTGCCTTTGGTTTGTAGAAACAAGGGGAGTGAAGAGAAGAGGGTTTATTCTTAGAACTTTGGGAGGAGCATTGATCAAGAGCTTGGATAATAATTCGAGACAATCTATTGAGTCTGAGGATATTTTTAGCAAAATAATTAAGTCTGCTATTTCACGACGTTTTTGCAGAGTTGATGTTTTTTGCAAATTTCAAGATATTGCTCTCGTGTGTATATTAATTCTGGATTTCACATTTTAAATCGCATAAGAAGCTCATGAAAAGATAAACGACGATATTGAGATATGTATTTAAATATTTTCTCTTTATTTAAAAAAAATAAAGATGCAAAATGCAAATACGGAATACGTGTCGTATCAATATTCTTATTATATTCAAAATAGGACTAACTTGCAGGTGTCCTAGAATGGGTCGAACCACGGACCACCAGATCACTAGGCGAGCGTCATGACCACTACATCAACAAGTTACTCATGAAATGAAAATAAAAAGTAGTGTTAAAACGTTGGGGACGAATCCTAGCACCAACTACAAGAATTAAGTCTTTCATGAATGTGAAGAGTGGAATAAGTTGCCGAATATTTTTCTCCCTTCATACAATCAGGTTCCAGACTCTCACTTAACTCACCTTCACGGGAGGCAGGGAAAAGTCCCGCAGTCAGGTGAATTTTTTTTTTATGGTTCGCAATCCTAAAATTGGTCTACAACAAGCCCTCGCTTTCTCCACTCCTCTCTGTCACCTGCCAGCCTCTTCATTTCTTGGTAGGTGCTACAGCGCACATCTCCGATAATCTGGTCTACGTAGCTTAATCTCGGGCGGCCTCTACGATTATTACCTTCAAGATTTCCCTCGACGATGGTTAAAAGCAGGCCCGGATGCCTTATATTATGGCCTATCCAAATTCTCGTTATTGGGCGATTCTGTTAAGGAGTCGCCTCTTTTCGCCCACCCTGCTCAACACCTCGTCGTTTCTGATATGTTCTGACCAATGGATCCTCGCCATGCGCCTGTAGCACCACATCTCAACGGCCGCTAGCCTCCCGGAGATGCTCTTGCCGATGGTCCATGTTTTGCAGCCATACATTAGCACACTCCAGACAAGAGTTCTAATCAAGTTTTTCCGAACCTTTAAATCTATGTTGGGGGATTCAAGGATTTTCGATTCTTTGTTGAAGGCGACTCTTGCCCGTTGTATTCTGCTTATATGATGTCAGCCTCTGAGCGGCCATCTTGGGAAATTTTGCCACCCAAATATATGAATTCTTAGATGAAATAATTAACAAAATTACAAAGTGCACAAGTCAGCTGGAACAACGTGTGTAATAAATAATATCCCGACAAACTACAATCTTAATGACTTTCGCTAATCTCGCAAAAGTACGGTTTCGCTGGGAACGAGCATGTGCTTATTTATATTTATGATAATACAAGGATATGTTATCAAACTGCACTCAAAATGCGACAAACTCATCATACGTTCTATCTAATCTTATCATATTAATGTTGTAGCGATTTTCTCTGTAATTAGGCCGAAATAAATATGCCGCTAAAAAATTTAAAAAATAAAAATATTTCTGTGTCGCTGAAAACGGTACAAAAAAATATCTGACGCATATTCATTGAGTTGCCTAAGGTCAGTTGGAAGAACGGTCACACGTCACCAGTTGTCACCATTTGCAGTCTACTGACAATAGAGAGGTTCCGGGTCCAAATCCTGGTGACAGCTTATAACTTCGAAAGGCACAGCACACTTAAGTTTGCGAATATTTTTTTTTAAATGTGACACCCTCACAGATATATTTTGTAGACATTTGTACAAATTAAAAAAAAAAACCTTAAGTGTGTTTTAGTTCTACTTATTTCATTTATATGAAACACGTTTCGTCTTAAGAACTAAAAACACGTGTGTTTTTATTTTCATACGCGTGATAATGGAGTTCTATAAACTTACCTTCGTAACAATATATTTTTTAATTTATATAAATTAACTTTGTTAAAACCACTTATATATTGAAAAAATTCAACATGTTTCGAAGCCAATGCTTCTTCGTCAGGATAACAAAAATAAAATTTAAAAATCTAAGTATATATCAAAATATTAAAAAGTTATATATGGAAAATGATAATATAAAGTACCTACTTAACGTATGTATTTAACATATGTTAAGTAGGTACTAATATAAAGTACCTCTTTAACATATGTACTTAACATATATGTACTTTAGGTACTTTATATTATCATTTTCCATATATAACTTTATAATATTTTGATCTATACTTCGATTTTTAAATTTTATTTTTGTTATCCTGACGAAGAAGCCATTGGCTTCGAAACAAGTTGAATTATTTCAATAAATAAGTGGTGTTTACAAAGTTATATAAATTATAATTAAGCCACCACAAAATAAATTTGCTATATTAGAAGAAGAATATATTTTTTGTACGTTTTGTTATTATTTGGTTACATTAACTTACCGAAATTTAATTTAATATCATTCTAACATTGTGTAAATAATAATTCTATTATGTTCCTATATTTTAAATTTATAAGGTTTAACGTTAAACCGCTGTCTGCCGGGCTGAGTAATCCTGTTTGGAGGATTCTATAGGAAACAGTGGCGCATCTGTCTACACACTGTTCAACATTTTTTGTATAGGCAAAGAAAAATTTGTCCTAATTAGAAAATAAAAAATGAAATAAGTTTCATAATAAACTGTTTCCAGTAATGATTAATTGCAATTAACAAAATTGACGAAAATCATGTACATTATTTCTTCTTAAAGTGCCGCGGCATTCAGAAAATTTTGAGTATGTCCAAAATTTTCAAGAACACATAATCGATTTTATCCTCAAGATTGCGAATAAAATTCAGAATTGCGTTTTTTTAAAATTTGGACATACTCAAAATATTCTGAATATATAAAAACTGGCCTAAAAAGGGGTTATAAATTAAAATAATTTTCAAGCGTATTCTAGTGTAATGTTAATAATTCGGGAGAATCTCATATACACATATAAAGGACATCTGTATTAGATTGTGGGAAGGAAAAAGCTTTCGACTGCAGGGGGCGGTAGTGAAAATACAACTCACATACGGAGCAAGCTGCGCAGTTAAACATTTGATAGATGTGGTTATCTATCATGGCTGGAATTGGTGAACGTTACATCGTGTAAAGTGATCACTTACGCCAGCCGTACGATAGCCCTATGAACACCTAAAGAGACTTTCATACCTACTTTCTGATATAAAGATATAGCTTCATCTCTATGAGACATCTATAACATATATATTGATGTCGCGGCAAGATTGATTTGAAGACAATCTGGGATTTTCCGAAGCTGTCAGGTGAGCGAAAATGACCAAGGTTTTGATAAAAATTTAGGACTTTCTATTTTACACATAAATAATTTTGGTCAGAAAATTTAGAATCATGTAGAAATTAGTAAAGCATGTAAAAGTAAACAAAATATTATAAATAATCAATTAAATTTACTACTAGTCTAATTCTAAAAAAAATTCCACTAATTTTGTGTAATCAAAACTTTTTTTTGTATTATAATAATTATTATAATAATAATTTTGTATTATAATAATAAATAAATAATATTTAAAACTATTTTTTAAAGAATATAGAAAACAAAAGACACCATTCATTTTGATACTTTGGCATTTATAAAACACCTTGACGATGGAAAGGTTTTTCCGAAACATGTAGGTGTAATTAATTAATATAATGAGTAGCTTGTTGGTCCTGTGGTTAGGACTCTCGCTCCGTGATCCAAAGGTCGCGGGATCGAACCTCATTCCAAATAACAGCAAGTTAGTTCTATGTTCATAGCACAAGCGTTTAGCTTAGTTTGATAATAGTGAGAATATTTATGTGACGCGTTTCCGTGTTCAAATCAATTATTTTAATTTTTGTAAACCGAAGGGTGCCGCCACTGGCGAGGAACTTTGTGAAGGTTTTAAAATAGACGCGCACCATTAATGTTGTTGACGTTTATTTAATATTGGGTATCAGAGCTGGCGTCGAGTGGAGCCCTTGATTAAATATTCATCAGACTCTTCCTTCCGGCCGGGGGCGAGGGCTCCATTAGAGGAGACGTTAATACGTAATGAACATCGTTTCCTCCAAAGTCAGCCCTTAAAGGGAGTCCTTCATATTTCGCGGCCCGCCCACGTTGCGAGAAGCAATACGAGGTTTTGAAGAAACAATTTAAAAACATTTCTCTAGAAAAGGAGTAAAAATGTACCCTTATCAAAAACACAGGATAAATTATTATAGCTCCTTGTAAATCATGAGTATTCTTGTAGATCCTTCCGAGATCTTCTTCGAACCGTATAACAGCCATTACTTATACAAATTTCAATGTAGGTAATACTCAAGAAACCGGGAGAGAAATTGTACCCCCCAGCGACAAACTTTAATACATATTGTATTCGAGAGCCCAAATTAAGAAAAAAGTTAATATGAAAAGAAAATTTTCTGGTTTGGGTCTTCTGGGGTATTATGCCGTGTTATTACGACCTTTCTGGCCGACGTTTCGGATCCCATTTCAGGGCTGATGTGTTATTGTTGGTGTTGTGGTTAACTATTGCCTTAATACCGTGTCGAAAGCAGGGTGAGAACGTTGTCGGTGTTGTGTTAAGTACTGGCTAGCAATACCGTGTCGGAAGCTTGGTGTTTCTGTGTTACGTGGCAATACCGTGTCGGAGTCTTGTGTTGTGTGTATGTTCCACCTATTGTCTGATCACTATCTCTGCGAGAACTGCGACGAGATTGACTTTGAAGCGCCGGATACCATGTTTTATATCCATATTTTACTCACCCCGTAATATTAATGTTATGACATGATGCATAAATTCGACATTGACATAGCTAACTTACTTAGCATCACGACACTTTTCGCGGGGATAGAGAGTGATAGACCGCCACACACTTATATTTTTCTTCTTCTGTCTTGTAGACTCTCAGGAATCGCAAAAAATCGCATTAAAATCTTCTAGTAGCTGATTTAACTGGTCGTGACATGTCTTGTTTTTGGTGTCACAGTCATATTGTTCATACGAGATGTATGGATATTATTAGTACGACACAAATCGAGTTTCTAATGATAACTGTTATTATTTTAATGGGAATAGTATAGTACGTGAAGAACATGACTCCTCGCACGCACTACACATGGCGCAACGTCGCGACACAGCGGTGCGAAGAGAGCCACCCTGTACCAGGGGACGACCCAGATACTACCCAACTTGGAATCACCGTGTTGATTGCCAACCGGTAAGTTGTTCATCCATTTCCACCCCCTCAACGTCTAATGTCGTATTTATGATAATGGTCGGAACTTTGTAATAAATTGCATCAATTTTGTTCCACCTTCGCGGGATACCTACCTATATTTAGCTTTGAGAAATTGCCTACTTCCGATGCACTGCAATGCATTGCTCCCACACTTGTAGGAAATTACTAGGGTCATTACACATGTGCGCCCACAACAAATGAAGTAGTCGCAAGGTCATGACGACAAATGCCCATTTCTGGCGACATGCGTCAGACGCTTGAATCTGGCTAGCAGCTCAAGTCTCAGTTCTAAACAGAAACGTGATTGGTACCGATTTTCTTTCGTTAAATAAATGTAATAAATAAAGAAGAATGATCATCTGTGACCCAGGCCCGACACGAAAGAGACCTACCTCAGTTTTCTGTTATATTAGTGTAATAAAAATATGTAATTTTTATATTCAATATCAGTGGCTAACATACTAATATATTGCGTTGTTTTTTCTCCAGGCGTAGTATAAAAAAGTTATTTTTCCTATTAGCATGCCCATCATGTTTAGGCTCATTAGAACGTCCGTCCTCATTAGAAACTATCGCAATTGGTATCAATTGACCCCAAAATCATTATTTTCGCTCTTGTATATATGTATGTATGTATGTAATTGAAGGAATAAGAGTAAAGCCACGTATTCACTAGGGGACAAATTGTCCCTCAACAGCACGCGCGGCATAGAGTCTGCGTGACGTTGCAACGTCGTGCACTGTTCCGCGACCTCGCGCACAACATAGCGCGGCATTTCTACGTGCCGTGGCAACGTTGCCATGCGCACGGTACCCGAGCGAGCTCACTGCAACATTCCGCGGAGCGTCAGTAAAGTAGCCGGCAAACATCTTGAAATTCTACGGCGTAGTGGGGGGAAGTTTGCGCATCTACCTTTCCACCAACGAGACCCAAATTTCGTCTTCTGCGCATTCCCCCACCACGTCAAAGAATTTCAAGAAGTTTGCCGGCAACTGTACCACGTGGTATGTTTACAAGTGAATACGCATGCGCTGTATCTGTCAAGATCACAATGCGGGGAAACGAAATCGTTCTTGAACTCATCGAGCTGTATCGATCGAAGATCGCATAGAATATCCGTCCTTCTTTCTCTTTGCAGTAAATAATTTCGCATTCTCCTCTTTTTTCTCCTCTTACTTTTCGATAAACTCATTAACATAAACAGATACGCGGCTATCATCATAACCTCATAGGGCGATATATTTCCGCGACGTCTGGAAAACAATAATTATTTGCAAAAAGGACCTTGTTTTTAATAATATTCAATTTACTACAGTAAAACCTCGTTAATTTGAAATTGCTACCCAAAAAAACATTTCGAATTGCGCGTAACCCCGTTTTCGCCAAATGAGATA